>JARVZY010011098.1:0-19000 GCA_030686995.1 Artemisia argyi | reverse complement strand
ACATGCTACTCGATCCGTTTCTCAATTCCTTGATCATCCATTTTTCGGTTCTCGGTTTTCACGATTCCGGTTCCGGTTCCGTGCGGTTCCGGAACCGCGCTCACCCCTACAAACAACTCTTTCCTTCCTTGATTCGATAACACCCCAACAGAACGTGCCTGAGTCTTTAACCCAAAGTAAGTACGTTGATGATGTGATCAAGAACTTTCTAGTAAGTTCCAGACACTAAAAAAAGCAACTACAAACCCTCTCGTTTTTCCCACCCCATTCTTTCTAGAAACTACTTTTAACGCCTATATAAACTCATCATCACAATGTTTTATCAATCATCGTGTATTCACAAAAACATCTTGTCGATTTCTACTTTCAATCCTTCAATTGCTTTTAAGAAAACAATACTAATGGATATCAGTACTTTGTTGGGCTTAGACTCACCTTTGTTCCTTCAAAACCTCCACAACATCCTCAACGACACACCTAATAACAAATCAACCAAATCCGAGCCAACACGAGCTTACGTTCGCGACGCAAGAGCAATGGCGGCAACACCAGCAGACGTTAAGGAATATCCAAACGCATACGTCTTCATTATAGACATGCCTGGATTGAAATCAGGGGATATCAAGGTTCAAGTTGAAGATGACAATGTTTTGGTGATAAGTGGAGAGAGGAAACGTGAAGAGGAAGAAAAGGAAGGAGTGAAGTATGTTCGAAAGGAGAGAAGGATTGGCAAGTTTATGAAGAAGTTTTCTTTGCCCGAAAATGCGAATATTGAGAAGATTTCGGCTGTTTGTCAAGATGGAGTGTTGACTGTTACTGTTGAGAAGCTGCCTCCACCTGAGCCGAAGAAGCCAAAGTTGATCCAAGTTCAGTGAAGAGAATGTGCTTATCTGCGGTGAATGTTTTTTTATGAATAATGTGAATCTTGTTACTAGGATTGTAGTATGATTGCATGACTGTTTTCGTTTTAACTTTTAAGAGCTATTAATTTCGTTTGTTGACTTGCTTACTTTTGTTATTGATATTGCTACAATCTGTCTACAATTGCTGCTTTTTGGCGTTCTATATTCTTCCTTTGGAATCTTCTATAAAAGGGTCTCTCCTAACCCTTTTGATCTGACCTAGTTCTGTTATTGGATGTCTATATCATTAATAGAACAGATTGCGAGTGTTTTGATAAGATTATTACAGTATTTTTCAATGATCAACAATCTAAACGTGGCCGGCTTACTAATTTTGGCAGGTGTTCTTAGATTTAAGATTCATAGTTCACAGTTAATTAGAATTAACAGAGATTAATCAGCTAAAGAATGGGGTTATTAAGAAGCATAACTGGTCTGATGCATCCCAGTCTAAAACAGAATACAAAATCACAGTGCTTAAAATAAAATCACGGTGCTTAAAGCATAACTGATCTGATACCATTTTACCTTCAGCATTGGGTCAAACTACCTACAGAAGGCTGTACGCCTGCAATATCGTGTTTTTTTTTAGGAAAAAGTAAAATATACTAGCACCAAAAATTATAAGCAAATTTAACTATGGCATATCATGGACAACCCCATGGCCGAGAGACCAATTGCACTCACTTAGTATTATACTAGCATTATTCTATACACTAAGAGTAAAAAAAAAACTATATTATTCCTGCACCCCATTACTTGCAAGACAGAGACACAACACATAGCACTTTAACCCATTTGAAACAGCAAGAATCATTCCAAAACATCGATCTGAATTCGACATTATGGACAGAAGATCAACTAGCCAGCAACCTTTCAAAACCCTCAAGATCAGGAAACTTAGCTTATGTGGCTTACACCAAAATTATATGAACTCCATTCAAATTATAGTTATATCGCCTCTCCCAGACCCATTCAACAATAATAGAAGTAAACGCTTAACTCAGGCTATCAACCACAATGTACAAAGCCATCTGATTCTCTATACATTGAGCCATCCAAACATTCCTAAAACTACCACAAAACAACCATACCTCAGTTCATAACCAATATAGCAAGATCATAATAACACCATCAGGAAAAGACAAGTGTCAATCTTCTTTATCAAAACAATCAGCAATAAATAGGAACTGCATATTACTGTAAAACAAACACCCTCTGAATCATGAAAGCTAGAGGTGGCAAAATAAGTGGGTCGGGTCGGGTTTGGGTCACGGGTCTAGAGGGTTTGGGTCTAGATACGTCTGGGTCTAGATGAGTTGGGTCCGGGTATAGATAGGTTTTGGTCCGGTTGACAATTTTTTTGTTTTTTAGTTTAGTAAAAGTTGAAAAAAGTGAAAAAAAAAAATAGTATTTTTTTTTACCTGCTAGACCCGCCTAGACCCGTTGGGTAATTATTGCTATAATTGCATTTTCTATCAAATAACCAATTAGATCCATCTATAATATTTAGGGAGACCCAACTAGACCCATCCCCTATTAAATATTTACCCAACTAGACCCATGTTTAACCAATAGATTCATGTTTAACCAATGTGTCTCAAATTGCCACCTCTACGCGAAACTTTCCTTACGTGAATTACACACCATATAAGAATCACTATTTCAGAATAAGTTGCCCCTCCAAGCCCCGCTCATCCATAAAATAGTAATCAAGTACATAGGTTTTCCTTCACAAGATACAAGGCCATCTGATCCAATGCAGAACACTATACCAAACACACTATCAAAATGAATGAGATACCACTCTGTCATTAATTCAGAAAGCACTAATGACAGAAAGCCAGCTAGGATGAAAACTGTATGAGAGCTACTTCTTTCCATGATATACATCAGTAGCTAGGCACTAGTATAATACTTAATGCTCATAATTAGTTATCCAACAAATCAATTTACCCATAAACAGGAAACTCGATAAATTGAACTACATTTCCTCACCGAGTAACAAGTCATCAAACCAAGGAAGTAGTCCTATCTTTCATGACTCACTAACTTGGTTGGAGACAATCTAACAAGGAAGGCATCATCCAATTATAGGAGTCATCTTTCATAAACAGGAAACCCAATATCGTGTTGTTAGTGTAAGTTAATCTAAAGTTTTGCATAATTTAAATTGATCTTTTTTTAGTGCTTAAAGCAGAAAAGCAAAAAATATAAGCAATCATAAACACCCTCTTAGCTTGTGCTTCATGAAAAAGTGTTAACTCTTGATTTTCCTTGCGTCAATTATGAATGAACTGTACAGTGGACCAATTAAGAAGCATACTAGAGTTACAAGCACTTGAGCTAACTACAATAAGTGTGGCTTTCATTAAGATCTTTATCAGCTTTAACTTGAACCAAAACTTTAGCAAAACTATTCTGTTCATCATGCGCCTGAAGCATCTTTTCTGTTAAGCGGTCTGGTATTAATGGAAAGCCGATTACACTAGCAATTCTACTTGATCCATTTACCGAGTACACCTTAGAGGGTATATGATCTAGCTTCACCTACATAGTAACCATATTTTGATCAAGTTTTTTAATCCAACAAAAAGGCTAGAGGCGTAGCTTCTTGCTCGTTTGCCTTCTAACATTATGTAAATCCTATTTTGTTGAAATTCCAAAAAAAAAAAAAAAAAAAAAAAAAAAAAAAGTTAAGAAAATGGGCACATTACGAATGAACCATGGTCCATTGTGCAGAACATGAGTAAGGTTCAATTCGTTGTTAAAATTAATGAAAATGAAGCCATTGTCATCCATTGTGATTTCCTTGACACCAAATCTCTTCCACATTCGTTTCAAATGATAGTCAACATCTGGAAATGCCATTTTGTGGTTTATGAAATAGGCAACAAGTGTTTTAATGGTAATCGACATGATTTTAATGAAATGGTGTATTGATTTTTAAAGAATTGATAAGGTTTTAAAGAAAGGGAATAAATGGCTAGGGGTTTTTTGAAAAAGATGAAAACATGCATGAATTTACAAAGGTTTATGAGTTATGACCAGTGGGCCTCGTTTTCTTACCAAAGCCAAACAATTTACAAGACTTTGTAAATTGTAATGGCATAATGGGTAAATTTTGGTTTAATCTTTACGATAAAAGTTCATTGTGAACTAAGTTTTTGTTACTGAGGGATAAATTCTCACTATCCATCTAGTTTGATATAATTGTGTGGATTAACCTAAGATTTAATATAGAAACCTAAATCCATGTTTTTTTCTTGTTTTTTTTTTTTTTTTTTTTTTTTTTTTTTTTTTTTTTTTGTCTTTTTAGCCCTTCACGTAGCCTTTTTTTCTTCTTTTTTTGTCTTTTTTGTTTTCTAGTCAAGGTTTGCTTTTTTTTTTTTTTTTTTCTTTTTCTTTTTTCTTGGTCCTTCCTTTTCTATTCACGTTGTTTTTTTTTTTCTTTTTTCAAGCTTTTTCTTAATAAACATTTTTTAATTCACTTTTTTTCTTTTATCTTTTTAAAAAAATCACGTTTTTTTTAATTCACGTGTATTTTTTTAAATTCACGTTTTTTATTTTCATTCAAGTTTTTTTCACTTTCTTACGTTTTCGTCCGTTTTCATACGGTTATACACGTTTTCGTCCGTTTTCAGACGTTTTAATTCGTTTTCGTCCGTTTTCATAAACACGTTTTCGTCCGTTTTCAGACGTTTTAATTCGTTTTTATCCCTTTTCGTCCATTTTTCATACGTTTTCATCTGTTTTTAGACGTGTTTTTACGCTTTCATGTGTTTTTGTCCGTTTCATACTTATTCATCCATTTTCTTGCGTTTTCATCCGTTTTCTTGCGTTTTCGTCCATTTTCATCCGTTTTCGTCCTATTTTTCATACGTTTTATTCCTTTTTCATACGTGTTTTTATGCTTTCATATATTTTCTTCCGTTTTCATACATATTCTTCCGTTGTCTTATATTCTCGTCGTTTTCATTCGTTTTTGTCCGTTTTTCAATATCTTTGGCCATTCTCAGACGTTTTCATACGTTTCGGAATATCACAAGTGATATTTTGTGATATTCAGAATATCACCCCAGTGATATACTAAATATCACAAGTGAAATTCGGAATATCACAAGTGATTATCTGAATATCACATGTCATATTTTGTGATTTTCTCAATATCACAAGTGATATATTGAGTAGCACAATTGATATTCTGTGTTTTTGGCCATTCTCAGACGTTTTTATACGTTTCAGAATATCACAAGTGATATTATGTGATATTCAGAATATCACTTGTGATATTCACAAGTGATAGATATTCAGAAAATCACCAGTGATATTCAGAATATTATTAGTGATATTCAGAAAATCACAAGTGATATTCTGAATATCAATTGTGATATTCAAAAACGTATGAAAACGAACAAAAACGTATAAAAATGAAAAAAAACGTGAATAAAAAAAAACTTGAAAATCACTTGTAATATTCTGAATATCACTTGTAATTTTTTGAATATCACTTGTGATATTCAGAATATCACCTGTGATTTTTATGTTACAAAACATTAGTTTAAAATCACTTGTGATATTCAGAATATCACTTGTAATATTTAGAATATCACTTGTGATATTCTAAATATCACAAGTGATATTCAATTAATGCATTGTAACATTAAAATCACAAGTGATATTCAGAATATCACAAATGATATTTAGAAAATTACAAGTGATGTTCATGTTTCAAAACATTAGTTGAAAATCACTTGTAATATTTAGAATATCACTTGTGATTTTTATGTTATAAATCATTAGTTGAAAATCACTTGTGATATTTAGAATATCACTTGTGATTTTCCGAATATTACTTGTGATTTTCTGAATATCACTTGTGATTTTCTGAATATCACAAGTGATTTTCATGTAACAAAACATTAGTTGAAAGTAACTTGTGATATTCAGAATATCACTTGTGTCACTTGTGATATTCTAAGTATCAAAGAATAATACTTTCGATATTCCGAAACGTATGAAAACATCTAAAAATTGCCGAAAACATTTAGAAATGGACGAAAACATATGAAAATAGATGAAAACGTAAGAAAATGGACGAATACGTACGAAAACGGACAAAAATGTTTATAAACGGACAATGATGTATAAAAATGGACGAAAACGTCTGAAAAGGGACGAAAACATCCGAAAACGGACGAAAACCTATGAAAACGGACGAAAACAGATGAAAACGTATGTAAACAGACAAAAACGTATAAAAAAAGATGGAAACATATAAAAATGGACAAAATCGTATAAAACGGACGAAAACTTATGAAAACGGACAAAAAATGAAGGAAGACGTATAAAAACAGACGAAAAAGTATAAAAGTAGACGAAAACGTCTGAAAACAGTCAAAAACGTAAAAAAACGGACGAAAACGTATGAAAACGGACAAAAAGGCCTGAAAACATATGAAAATATATGAAAACGGACGAAAACGTATAAAAACGGTCAAAAATGTATAAAAACAGACGAAAACGGATGAAAACGTATATAAACGTACAAAAACGGGCGAAAACGTATAAAAACAAACGAAAACGTTTGAAAACAGACGAAAACGTAAAAAACGGACGAAAACGTATAAAAACGGATGAAAACGTATGAAAACAGACGAAAACTTAAAAAAATGGACAAAAACGGACAAAAACGGATGAAAACGTATGTAACCATGTGAAAACAAATAAAAACGGACGAAACGTAATAAAGTGAAAAAAAACGTGAATTTATATATAAAAAAATTTGATCAAAAAAAAATCACTTGATTTAAAATAACGTGATTAAAAAAAAGGTAAAAAAGATGAAAAAAAAAAGAAAAAAAAAAAACAACTTGATTTATAATAACATGATTAAAAAAAGGAAAAAAAATATATAAAAAAACGTGGTTAAAAAAAGCAAAAAAAAAATTGTTTAAAAAAAGTAAATAAATAAGAAAGACAAAAAGACAAAGAAAAAAAGACATGGACTTAGATTTTCATGCTAAATCTTAGGTTAATCCCCACTATTAGATCAAAATAGATGGATGGTGGGAATTTGTCCCTCGGTATGTAACAAAAACTTGGTCCTTAAAATAACTCACCTCTAATCTTCACATGTAAAAAGGAAAAAGTTTAAAAGAACTCAAAACTGTGTAATGTTTTATTCTCAAAACTAGCTAGTTATATAGTTTCGTACGTTTTTTGACATAAAATTTACATAATGTGTTTCAACATAAGTCACAATATATTTAAACTTCAATTATTTGTGAAAATAAAAATTGTATATTAACTGATTTTAATAATATAATTTGTTAAGATTTTAAATTTTTTATCTTGGCATGATAAATCACGTTTGGTGCATAAACATGGTTGTTAAGTTTTATCTATAACATTATATAAAATCTTTTATACTTATATAATTGAGTAAATTGCAAAAATCGTCCTTAAAGTTTGGCCAATTTGCATGTTTCGTCCCAGAAATGTCTAAACTGCAAAAACCGTCCCCGTGGCAAACCTTTGGGGCAAATATCGTCCCTGACCAACATCAAATGACTAAAATACCCCTGTCCAAACTTTAGAGACGATTTTTGCAATTTACTCTTCTAAATCTCTTTTTCAATTTTTTACACAAATGGTCCCTGTGTTGCGTCAAGTTTTACAGTTAGTCCTTAATTTGGATGGGCAGTTAGTTTATCCGTTAAGTTATTTGCACAGTTAGTCCTCAGTTAATATTTTTTGCAAAGTTAGTCCTCATTTTCTAAAAAAATCCTCATTTTTTGCACCGTTAGTCCATCCTTTAATATTTTGCACCGTTGTCAATCCGTTAATATTTTTTACGTTCTCGTCCATTTTTAACGTTTTCGTATATTTTTTTTACGTTTTGTCAACGTATTTTACATTCTCGTCCGTTTTTTAACGTTTTCGTCAACTTTTTTACGTTTTTGTCAATCTTTTTAAGCTTTCGTCTATTTTTTTACATTCTCGTCCGTTTTTTAACGTTTTCATCTATTTTTTTATGTTTTCATCCGCTTTTTTACCTTTTTTTTTTTCTGTTTTCTTATGTTTTTTTTATCCGTTTTCGCCATTTTTTTACGTTTTTGCCCTTTTTGTGATTAGGTAAGTATACTAGAAGAAAACTTGACATTTGATTAAAAAAAAGTTTCCGTATCGATTTTAAATCACGATTTTGACCCCTTTCTGGTCCGAATCATCAAAAGTGTAAAACACGAAAGTTGTCCGGAATGATATTTTACATAAACACTCGCGTGATTTTAACCTGAAAATGCAAAACAAGGGTTGTTTACTACCAAAACTTAATCCCTTGTTTTGCATTTTTCAGGTTAAAATCTCGCGAGTCTTTATGTAAAATATCATTCCGGACAACTTTTGTGTTTTACATTTTTGATGATTCGGACCAGAAAGGGGTCAAAATCATGATTTCAAATCGATACAGAAACTTTTTTTTATCAAATGTCAAGTTTTCTTCTAGTATACTTACCTAATCACAAAAAAGGGCAAAAACGTACAAAAAAAAATTGCAAAAACGGATAAAAAAACATAAGAGAACTGACGAAAACGTAAAAAAGCGGGAAAAAGTTAAAAAAATAGACGAAAACGTTAAAAAACGGACGAAAATGTAAAAAAAAATAGACGAAAACGTAAAAAAATTGACAAAAACGTAAAAAAAGACGAAAACGTTAAAAAAACGGACGAGAACGTAAAAAATATTAACGGATTGACAACGGTGCAAAATATTAACGGATGAACTAACGGTGCAAAAAATGAGGACTTTTTTATAAAATGAGAACTAACTTTGCAAAAAATATTAACTGAGGACTAACTGTGCAAATAACTTAACGGATAAACTAACTGCCCATCCAAATTAGGGACTAACTATAAAACTTGACGCAACACAAGGACCATTTGTGTAAAAAACTGAAAAAGAGATTTAGAAGAGTAAATTGCAAAAATCGTCCCTAAAGTTTGGACAGGGGTATTTTAGTCATTTGATGTTGGTCAGGGACGATATTTGCCCCAAAGGTTTGCCACAAGGACGGTTTTTGCAGTTTCGACATTTCTGGAACGAAACATGCAAATTTGCCAAACTTTAGGGATGATTTTTGCAATTTACTCTATATAATTATAATACTAGTACATGCACGGGTTTTTGCATAACTATTTTATTGCGTATTAAAATCGATAAATATTTTGTATACATTTTTTTTTGACAAAATGTATGTTGTTGAGGTTGACGTTTTTGGGCTATTTTATGTTGCAAGTAATTAAATAATATTATCAGATTAACATGTGGAAATGATGCGGATCGTAACGGCCAAGACACGGAGATTAACCCGTTCAAATTCATCATTGCCTCTTATAACCTACATCACCAACAGTTTTGTTTCACGGTAAACATAAAATATTATCATCACCCACATCAGCTCGTAACAAAAGTTAACAACCAAGTCATGTGATTCTACTGTTTCAACAAATTCTTCATAGCCTGCCATGGCTACCAGCTTAGCAAAGCTACCCTTCCACGACGGCACCCGAACACATGACAAAGTCACAAACATCCGTAACAACCCATGGCTGCAACCACAGTTTGAATGTGATTGCCTTGCCACAATATTGGTAATTCCCATGAGTTAAAATTGCAATAAAAAAAAGCCGCAGATCTACAAATATACCACTGGATTAAAACTGCCGGCATGGCTGCAACCACATTCAGAGTGTGGCTGCCTCGCCAAGATGTGGTCGTAAGTAAAACAGGGGGCCAAATGTGAGGAGGAAGCGGGTACACGACTGTACCGGTGCTCTTTTAATACTGATCAGCACAAACTTCATTTCCAAAGTATGTCAACATAACTGGAAGCAATGTGAAGTTGTAAAATGAGGCTCAGATCTGCCTTTCCATGGTCAACTCTATACAAACGACATGGCTGTAACCATCTAATAGTCATGGCTACCATGCCAAGATACAGGAATGCATGAGCCACACTCATGGAAGAGTTAATGTGCAGAAAGAATCATCACTGCCCCAACCTGAGTTCCCAAAGAAACAACTAACAGGAACCAAAATTACCATCTTAACCATTTCATAATACACCAACTTTTGACCCCGTTGAGTACTTGCAAATGCATCTTGTTGAGGCAACATGATCAAGATCTCTTTATGTTTTAATGATGACAAATAAACCACCGAAACACATAAAATAACAAACGTTGGCCAAAATTCCCCGAATCACAAGTCTGTTGCTGGCGCGCCATCCACGCGTCAACGCATGGGTAACGCGCCAGGCATCTGTGAATATCGGGATGAATTTTGAAAGTCGGCTTTCCCCTTACCCGACAAATGTGGATCTTTCAATACAGGTATGAATATGTTACGTGCTTAATTGAGAACACTCGAAACGAGTGTTGGGATTAGAGAGATCCAACTTTTTAAGCACCCATTTACGGGGAAAAAGCCAACTCATGTTTTCTAACTATCGCCTCTAGCCAAGGCTTTTCTAAACTTAGGGAGCTTATATACTTCACGTAACATCATGTGAAAGCATCCATATGCTCATATCATGTGCTTACGTCTTCTCTAATTACGTAACGGGTTTACTCCCTTATTGGTCAAACTAAGTCAAAGGACACTTTGCGTAAACGCATCCTTTCCCACTTGGGTTATGCTTTACATCAAGGCAAAGCACTTAACTTGTTTGAACCAAGGTATTAGTTGAGAACGTCGAGTCGTGAAAACTCACGAGATATGAACCTATGGATTCTCGACGTTGTGTTACTTGAACTTATAAGTAACTTATGATTTTCTCAACTTATAATCCTAATTGTCTAAACATTTTCTTCTTAATGACAATTAGATTATTTCTAAATCTTCTTCTTAATCTCATTTTACAAAAGACAACAAAACCAAATCTCTCACAATCCTTCCCAACATTTTCTTACACTTCTTACACAATGTGTACCTCTGTCCCTTCACATATTCCCACACAATATTCCCTCAATCTACCAACTTCCCATACAATCCTTATACACACACTTATACACCTTTTGTACACACACTTGATTTCAAAATACACACACTACTCTCACAATCATCTCTTCTCTACACACACTAGCCAACTCACCATATCTTACCATATCCAACTCATTGACAACTCACACCTTATCTCTTCCTCATCTCTAAATTCCACACATGGTGAATTATTTGAATTCTCAAGCATAGGCTCCAATCCATCACATCCCACACTTACATACTCTTCATCTCAACCATCCATTCTCTTACAACACATCTCAACCATTCACACACCCTCCTCTTTATTTCATCACATGTCTTTAATCCAAGCCATCCATTTTAAACCAAAACCATTGTGAAAAACTAGAAGGGGGGGTTGAATAGTTTTACGTCCTTTTAAATTTATAAACACAAGTTTGTTTTAAAAACTTCGATTCTAGTTTATGTGAATTCAATACTTGCACTATATGAACAATTGTATGGTAACTAACTAACAAAACTAATATAGTAAGGATAAATAAATAAGTAATGAGAAGAGTTAGAAAGATCAAACCACAACACAAGGATTTATAGTGGTTCGGCTACAAGGACACCTTCCTTGTTCATACTCCACTCCCCGAGTCACCTACTCGAGAGTTTTCTTCACTATGTCAACAAACTCCCTTTTGGCGGAGAAAACCTTACACACCAATTTACACACCACACAACTTCACAACTTGATCACGCCTTCTACACAACTTCTTCACACCAATAAACTACACACCAATCTTCTTCACAACTATCTTCTACACACCAATCTTCTACTTCACACCTATCTTCACAACTATCCTATTTCACTACTTATCAACTTCTATTATCTACACAACTAATCACAAGCACAACACAATATTCACAAATGTGTGTGTATATATATATATATATATATATATATATATATATATATATATATATATATATATATATATATATATATATATATATATATAACACTATGCACAACTATTCTTCAACACCTCTTGAGCTTGGTTGTAGAGAGAGTGTTCTTCTTTTGCACTTTGAATGAGAATGGATGATTAGGGATTGAATCACTTGAAACAAGGATTAATATACTAATAATCAAAGGGTTTTAGAGAATGTTTAGAGAGTTATAGATCTGAAAATTTCGTGCAAAAGGTAGGGAAAAATTCCAGAATTAAGGTGGTATTTATAGGAGAAGAATTCTGACAGTTTCTGACAGGGGAGCCTGGCCGGTCCCCTTAAATCATGGCCGGTCCCCTTAAAATTAAGGGGACCGCCCCTTATAATTAAGGGGGCCGCCCAACTGTAACGGCCAGAAAACTTGTCTTTTAGTGGGGAAAGTTTATTTGGTGAAAAACTAACTGATTTTGGTTAAATATTTGAAATCATATATTTAGTATGATTAAAACATTTTTCTTTATTACCAAAAGTGTTTTTCAAAAATATATAATATGTTTATATGATTAAATAAACTTTGTGTTAATTAATTAACTACCCCTTTGATCATGAGATGTATCAAGCACTTGTTTATCCATACCTTAAGTGATTAAGTTGGATATAGTGATATAAACTAGCTTAATACTTGTTTACGTAGTAATTATACGATTGACGATTTTACATTTTGTGATCGTCAAAATATAGAGATATCGAAATATATGAATAACGTTTTCACACATTATTTATGTCAACAATCTCCCCCTTTTTGATGATTACAAAATTTAAACTCATTAATCGAAAATTAGTATATATTCAAGTATTATTTTGAGTTTATATCACTTCTCCCCCTTTTTGTTAGCATCAAAAAGGTTATCCCATGTTGATGGAAACTCCCCCTTGAAGTATACTCCCCCTCGTTTTGAGGCCAAAAGGAATCGAGATATGGATATCTTGCAAAAATATTTAGTGGCAAGCAACATATATATGTATATAGCATGCAAGAGTAAAGACTAAACATAACCATAATATTAATAATATAAAAGAAAGATACATCAAGCATAACAAAAGCCTTAAAGGCTTAGGATCAACATAAAAATAAAAGACCAAGTCTCAAACATGAGAGTCCTCTCTAGAGCTTACCATCCAAAAGGGTTTAACACAATTTTATTTGTGAAACTCCAAGCATGTTTAATTGGGAGGAATGGATGGTGAACATGGGGATGATGATGGTGGAGGTGTGTTTGTTGATGGTGGTGGAGGTGTTGAGTTTGTTGTTGGTGGTTGATGCAACATGTTTTCAATATGAGAAAACATGTATTGGATCTCATCTCTTAATCCGAACACAATTGTTCGGTTGTGAATGCAACAAAGGCAAGTGTCTCCATGAGCTTCAAGTAAGCTCCATGGGACGGGGTTATAGGTTGGTGGGTTGATAGGAGATGATGAGAAATGTGCATCAAGAGGTGTTAATGGTGATAATGAAAGAGTGATTGCAAGAGATGTGTTCTCATTGGTAGGTTGTGATGGTTGATCAATTGTTGGAGGAGATAAGTGGGTGTTGATGTAGTCATTTATGGATGAAGTGGATGGTATGGAGGAAGTGGAGTTTCCATTTGTTGAAGGTGTTTTGGAGGGTGCATTTGGTGCACTAGGAGATGAACATTGAGGTGGTGGAGATGGAGTGGTGTTGTCTTCATTTGTAAGATCAATGAAGAGTTGCTTGGGTGGAATGATGACAAGTTTTTGTTTCTTGGCATTATTTGAATAGGTGGTTCTTGGTGATGACATGATGATGTTTGAGGATGATGGAATGTGAATTAAACATGCATGGAGATTATATAGTGGGAAAACATGTTTAGAAGTGGAATTAATTTGAAATTGTAATGTTATATTCCAAAATCAGTTTAGTTTTTAAGGGAAATGGTAGCTGGGACTAGCAAAAAGGATCACAAGATGCAAAAGAAAATAGTGTAAAAACTGTTCCAGATGGCCGGTCCCCTTAAATGGAGGCCGGTCCCCTTAATTTTAAGGGGGCCGCCCATCTGACGACCCAGAAACCAAAATTTTCAAAAATTTTCTGGAAAAATGTTATTTTCTGGTTTGTATTTGCAGCAAGCTCTATTTGGACATTTCATATTTGTTTTGGTCTATTAGAAAGCATACATGTCACATAGTAATTTAAATATTAACTAATCATGCAAACATATATATAGTTTAATAGAAGCATGCATTAAAAAGTATAAAAACCATCAAGTAAGCATCCTAAACAAATATTCAAATAACAAGTACTTCCGAATAAACTTCGGATAAATAGCACACAAGACATAAAAATTAAGTATTGTTTAACAAACATAATTCAAGCATATCATTTCTTTTTCTTCCCGAAGATACCCTTCAAAGTCTTCCCAATAGATTTGAAGCCACCTCTAACTTCTTCGTGCAAGCTCTTTTGTCTTCTAAGCATCTCGGTAGTTCGTTCATGAAGCACTTCTTCAGTTTGATCACTTGGAGATGGAGTAGAATAGTTGGGATAGTCAAGATCCTCTAAATCGTCAACGAATTCAGAAAACGAAGGGGTACTAGCATCATGGATGTTTTCCTCCTCATCGTCATCGTCTTGCCTTGAGGATGATCCATGAAAGCTATGACGACGAGGTTTATCCTTGTCACTTCGAGTTCGTCGAGCTTGTTTTAGAGCGAGAGAACGTAGAGTGGGGTAGATGGACTGATAGATACTATTGTCAAGATCGGGGTAGTACTCGATAACATGACGATAGATACGAGTAAGGAACATTCCATATGGAAGGTTGGCTTTGGGAGTTTTTCTAGCACACTCAATCCGTTTGATAAAGAAGTAGGCCAAATTGTACGGCTTTTCGACAGCTATACAATACAACATGTGAGCAAGGCTAGCCGGGAGATGGTCCCGGTGACCTCCAGTACCAAACGCATTATCAAGAATGAGTTCTTCCCAACGCTTCATGTGAGGGCTTAATTCTTTGAGGAGAAGTTGGTATGGAGAGATTTGAACATTTTTGGATTTTATTTTTCGACTTGTGGTGGCACGATCTATACCAAGGACTTGACGAATTTCGTCGGGATGAGGAATTTTGTCGAGATAGGGACCGAAGGTTGGTCGATAGCGATTAAGAGATTCGAGGTCCCACTCGTTTGAGAAAACGGCTTGACCTCTAAATGGAATTTGGAGGATATGACCAAATTGTTCGAGAGTTAGGGTGATAAATTCATTTTGAATCATGAAAGAGATGGTGATGAAACCAAGATCATTGGTTTGGACGGTGACTTGGCTATAGAAATCCATTATGAAGCGAGGAATGATAGGTTCATTTATTTCATAAAGACAATTGAAGTTGATGCTTGAAAACAAGCGATTTATGTACTCGGATTGAGCAAAAGCAAGATCTACTACACGTCCCTCATGAACATTTCTATCTTCAATTTGACGATAGATAAGTCCAATGGAAGAAGATGTGGTAGGGAGTTGGGAAAATTTAGGAATGTAGTTTTTAGTGTGAGAAAGATCTTCGGTAGTTGCTTTGGGCATTTTCACCTAAACACATCAACAATACAAAAAGACCAAAATAAATATAAAGAAAGATAAAAATATATGTTTATTGTTAAGGCTTATGTTGGAACGTAAACATACTTCGTTACTAATCCTAAGAAGTAGATTACCATGTTCCTAAATATTGTTTTTAACTCGTTTTAGATATACTTTACGATGTTTAATGAGTAGTTATGGACAAATCCAAACGCTCCTTTAAACATCTTAATATATCGTGAAATTTACTAGATTTACATTAGATTGTAAAACTAACTATTTCTTGCGAGTTTCTTATGCATGTGATTTGTTTTTGAAAAAGATGGTTTGTATTTTTACTTAAAAATGTCATTTTTAGTAATAAACCAAACGCTTCCTTAACTATTGACCTATACCACTAGTATGTCAATATATATATGAATTATATATCTTGACAAGTCCGATTAGTAATTTTTAGGTTTATAATTATAACAAAGTTTTATAAAAATTATAATGACTATGTTTCGATATTATTTGGACATAATCCAAACACCCCTATATTGTGAACCAATATGAATTTTCTTAGTCGAAAGATGTAATTTCAATTTTTACAAGTTACACAAGTATAATGTGATTAGTTTTAACACGTTTTCAAATCATTATTCAACAATGAGTTTACTAAAAAATTTGAAAAGGAGTGTATAAAATTTTTCAAAAATTTTCGACATGATAGTTTATAATAACTAGTTTCTAGTGTTGATTAATCATCCTAATCCTAGGGGAAGCATTTGGTTATGGAGTTTTAAGGCTTAATTCGAAAGAAATTATGAAATTTGACGAATTTTATAAAACATGCATAATCATGAGTATGATCAAATAAGATGAAATTAGATGAAATGTGTTATGAAAAACTTACAATAAGTAATGATGATTGTGTTAGATGAATTTGCCCTTTGTGAATTAACCCGAATTATGTGATTTGGAAGTGATTTGAGAGGTTTTTGGGTTTTTGTTTTCGTCACAGCAGAAGCACTGGAAGCGGGTATGAAAATGTGGTGTGTTTGGCAAAAGGAAAAAAGGAGAAAAACGAATTTGAACAATCAGATGGCCGGCCCCCTTAAACATTAAGGGGGTCGCCCTTCATTTGGCTGCCGGTCCCCTTAAACATTAAGGGGGCCGCCCTCCAAAATTCAATTTTTGTGATTTTGGGTTCTGGAAAGAGTAGAAAATTATTCATATGTATGTATTAGATTTATATTTAATCAAAAATACGTTGGATGGTATTCGCACGAAAGGAATTACTTGACACTTTTAATCGACAATTTGCCAATTTAATTTTCTTGATCGTTTCGGATGAAATTTATCAAGTTGTCAAGTACACGAGAATGTTGTGGAAGGTTCATAAGTATATGTATATATATAAATATATATGTATGTAGTATGGGCTTATAAGACGGGAATAAAGGAAGGAGACGAATGCAACGGAAGCCGGGAGTTTGTTTCATCCATAGATTTTTCGACTCATCTCTCTTCATCAGCATGAGTGTTGTTGAACAATAACGTTCAATAAGGCAAATTGGGGAAAGAAAAGGTTCGTAAACGAACAATTTCTAGTTCTAGAAAATCAACAAATGAGTTTTCTAGGTTATAAGATCCTAGATATAACTAAGTGTGTGTGTGTATATATATATATATATATATATATATATATATATATATATATATAGTATAAGTAAATAAGTATA
This sequence comes from Artemisia argyi, assembly GCA_030686995.1. Classification (NCBI taxonomy): domain Eukaryota; kingdom Viridiplantae; phylum Streptophyta; class Magnoliopsida; order Asterales; family Asteraceae; genus Artemisia; species Artemisia argyi. Next base: position 1,813 of record JARVZY010011098.1, on the reverse strand, counting down.
TATATGTATAGAAGTAAAGACTAGAGAGAATAATGAACCAATCAAAAGCACATAAAAGCTAGATACTAAACTAAGCATGTCTTTGTTTACAAGGAAATAAAAGGAAATGTGTACCTTTCGTCTTCAATGCGTTAAACTTCAAAATCTTCAAAGGAGAGTCCGAACACGAGGTGACATCAAAAATTTCATGTATGAATGACGAAAGTTTTCACGTTGGTCCCCATGGTCTTATTTGACCAAAGTTGCTTGTCCCGAACATGTTATGTATTTGACTTGGGTGCATATATGGTGGAAACATTCCCCATGGATTGAAGTTCCACATTTTTTGATTATTGTTAAAGTTTTGTCTACTTTGGTTTACAAGAGGTTGAGGTGTTTTAGGTCTAGGGTAAGAATTATTGGGTTTCCTAGGTGGTGGTGTTTTAGATCTTGTTTTAGTTTTGGACGATCCTACTTCGTTTTTTAAAGATGGTTTATAAAACGGTTTTATTTCTTCATTACTAGCTAGATGTATTTTCTTATCATTTATGAGTATATACTCAGGATTAGATTTTGAAGGTTTTAGTTCCTTGAATTCGCTTTCAAATTTAACATTTTTAACTTCACTTGTTGAGGCTTCGGTTGAGTTAAAACCTAGACCGGTTTTATCTCCGGATATTCTTTGAAAACTTATAATTTTACTAAGTGAGTTACTACTATTTTCAAATTTATCAAGTTTACAAATTTCTTCCTTAAGTTTGTTGTTTTCACTTCTAAGCACTTGACATGATTTACATTCTTCAAAAGTTTCTTTACCTTTCTCAAGTTGATGTATTTTAATTTTTAGTTCAAGTTCTTCATTTTCTAATTGGTTATTAATGTATTTTAGTGATTTGTTTTTAGCCATAACTTGTTGTCCTAGTTTGCATAATCTATTGTATTCACTATCTAAGTCTTTTTCATCTAATGATAAATTTTCATCACTAAAATATTCGGTTTCGGAACTTACCTCACTTGATGTTTTAGCCATGAGACACTTTTCTTCCTTTGTTGTTTCTTTCTCATCTTCATCACTATCACTCCAAGCACCTCCAACAAACGCTCTTTGATTTTGATCTCTTGTCATCATTGGACATTTTCCAATAAGGTGATTCGGATCACCACACTTGAAACATTTTCTCTCATTCTTGCTATACTTGTCATCATTATTCTTTTGAGATGTTCTTCTTTCATCGTGTGGTTGTCTAACGAATCTTCCTCGCCTTTTGAAGAATTTCTTGAAATCTCTTACGGCCATGGCATATTCTTCGTCTTCGCTTTCGGAAGATGAGCTATCTTCGTTGTTGGATTCCTTTCTAGCTTTCAAGGCGATTGACTTGCTTTGCTCTCGTTTTCCTTTAACCATTTCGGAGTCCTTCTTTATTATAGCTTCGTAGACTTTTAAATTACCAATTAATTCATCAAGTTGTAGCGTTGACAAATTCTTCGATTTTTCAATAGCCGTCACTTTAGCTCGCCATTTTGGGTGAAGAGCTCTAAGAAACTTCCTAACAAAATTCTTACTAGAGAAATTCTCATCAAGTGCTTTTAAACTTGTGATTATGGTGTTAAATCTAGCAAAAGCATTATCAATTGATTCCTCTTCCGGAATCGTGAATTGCTCATATTGTTGAACAAGTAGATCTATTTTGTTATCTTTGACTTGATTATTACCTTGGTGGGTTATTAATAAAGAGTTCCAAATTTCTTTTGCGGTTTCACATATAAAGATCCTTTCGTACTCTTTACGTGGTAGCGCATTGTAAATAACCATTTTTACTTCATTATTTTTAGC
>JARVZY010011097.1:0-125000 GCA_030686995.1 Artemisia argyi | reverse complement strand
ATGCACATAATAGGCTGATTAGTAAATTTTTTGCATTATTTAACAAAATTAAAAACAACATACACAACATAACAAAACGTGGCAAGTTCATTACATTTTCAAATAATTATCCCTTAAAAAAAAACATCATAAGTTTACGAGAATTCTAACAACACATACTCGAGCTATCTTAATCGTATATCTTGGTTTATAAAATTTCGTGTAAAAACTTATTGAAAATAAAACCCTATATAACCAATAACTACGTCATAAAAAAATTAAAACCCGAAATTAAAAATAATAATTTATTTAAAATATTAGAAAAAACCCCGCGCGTGCGCGGGTATTATATCTAGTTTTCTTTAAAGATGTTTAATAAATTAAAGTCAAGATCTTTCTTAATTTGAATAAATATTTTCCGAATTCGTTCTATATATTTTAGATGCGTCGAAAACTACAAATACACATGTACTTGTGAGGATTTTATTGATAGTTTTGGACTAAATAAAAAATCTAAACAAGAGAAATCTGGAACTCTAAGTTTACTCACATTCATTCTACAAACCCAAAAAAGAACCCATTACTACAATCGATTAAACTAAACAAAACACAAGATGAAGAAGATGATTTCGATTTTGATTCTAATATCTTTTACCCTTCTTCCCAAAACCCTACAGATAATTTATCTTTTATAAAGGCTATAGATGAGTGCAAAAGGTTTGGACTTTGGAGGGATGGATCTTTGCATTAAAGCTTACCATTTGAAGAGTATGTTATACGTAAGTTTAGTACGAGATTTCGTAATGGCATTATAAACCAGTTTCTTATAAAAACTAATATGTTAAAATAATTTTGTTATAAGATGATAAGTCGTTGGGTGGTTTGTTATAGCTTCATGAATTTTATTCTTGGAGGTTTATTTAACATGAAGAAGATGGTGCATGTTACTTTGATTTGCTTAATTATACAGTAGTTTTGTTCATACATAAATAATAGTAACAAAATAGGCAATCTTATATGAGCAATTACATTATGATGTTGCTTTTGTTTGATACGTATATGCTTATCATTTTCTTTGGAAATCGTTTTCAAATAAACAATGTATTACATTATGCTTTTATATTGCAAATTTGGCAGCATCTGAGCTTTAATGTTTGTTAATGTTGGTTATGTAGGATTGAACACATGAGGTTACTTTTGTTTTAAATAGAGAGTAACTTGATAGACGTTTAGAAGTGTGGTTAGTGGTTAAAGTAATCCTAGGAGACTTCACCAACTAAAATAACTTGGGGTTCTTACAATATGGAGTCTAATGCTATTAGCAGTTGAATGTATATTAAGTTTAGGTTTTGATTTTTAAGAGATAGAGACACAAAATGTTACAATAAACATGTCAGATTGTTTCCTTTTGTCATATAACATATTTTAGATAAAAACTCAGTATGCAAACAGGTATTATAACTAAAAACTAAATATTATGTAAAAAAAAAAAAAAAAAAAAAAAAAAAAAAATGTTAAAATGCTTATTTACTTGCATATTTATACAAAGAATCGAAAGCTTGCATATTTGACATGTTTATTACTATATGTATTTCTTAGATGGAAGAATACAATGGCTAATATGAACGATCATGTCTCCATTTGATGGCTAAGGTCAACATGTACACGTTTATGAGGTGATACGAGTAACACATTCTATCTTTTCAATTTGCATTCAAGTTACTGAGAAGATATTGACCCTTTGTTATACGTTGTATATATATGCACTTACAGGCTAAGAAGGTTAATGGAAATAAAGACAACACTCTTTGAAGACTCGCCATAAGTTACTAAGTTGAACCATATGCTATTTCCCCATTTATGAAAGTTTAGTGGCTTAATGATATTTTTATGACAGAATTAAATAAATTAACTACAATGGCAAAGAAAGATTGGTCGCAGTTAAGGATATGTAGTACCATCATATATAAGGCTTTGAAAAGTGGTAAACATCAGTTGATTTTGGGCTCGCACGAACTAGAAGTGGTAAACCTATGTACAAAGTGTCTCAACCATCTGAGATTTATTATCAAAATTCTTGGCAGTGAAAAAGATTGATTATCAACATTCTCGGCAAGATGAACTATCAGATAAACTATCAGACGATGTAACTGTATTTTAGATGTGAATTAGGTTTTCAATTTAAAAACAATGTTAAATGGTTTCAACAAACAAAAATTAAGCTATTTGTTTTTTAATTAATAAAAATACATTATTAAAAAATTTAGAAAAAACCTCGCGCATGCGCGGGTATTATAACTAGTACTTACCGTATAGCACCTTTTAACAAATAGTCATTTTGAACTCACAATATGCCATACAGTTACATGATCATAAACAGAAAATAAGGGGGTTGGCAATGCACCCCTCACCCCATCACCATTCACTCACAAACTACCAATCCCCTTATCCCACATCACCCTCCCACTTTTCCCTTCACTCACTCATTTTTTTTTGGCGGCACACCCCTCACCCTTCACTCACTTAAAACATCCCAACGTTCCACACATTAAATGAATAACGGTCGAAAAATGCTCGGTAAGCTTCACCGAGAATGGTGTTCACCGTGCGGTAGGAGGGGGAGGGCGGCGGTGTTCCCGTGCGGTGGGGATGCCGCACCGTGCCTCCCCGTACCCATTGCCAACCCCCTAAGATCGATTATCAAACTAAAAGAAAACATAAAACATTCAGAAATACCCATCGTGTGCAAGACACATTTAATGAGTAAACTCCACAATGCTAAATTCTTGAAATTAAATTAATTCTGAAAAGTACGAGGATTGTCTTTGTAATTTACCCAAATCCCAATACTAGTAAAAGCTACAACTTAAATTTAGCCAATTTTATCCAAACACACCTTTTCTTAATAATGAACTAGTAGTTTAAAACCTTTGAAACACACGGGTTGTCTCAGGTTTTTTTTTTTTTTTTTTTTTTTTTTTTTTTTTTTTTTTTTTTTTTTTTTTCAAAAAAGAAAATATGTTATATAATTACACAACTTATTTAATAACAAATGCTATCATCGTACTAGATTGAATTACATAACTTACAACTACTTATAAAATGTTCTTGATACTTGATCATTGACATTTTAAGTAGATATTCTATTAAATATTAAAAATAACTCATAATAATTCAAATTTAACCCATTCAGTTAAAATTGGTGCTGGGCTTGCAACTGCTAAATCCAAATTTCTAAGTTATAGGGCTAAATTTGTTGTTGAATCAATTATAAGAAAACAAGTAAGGCACGGGTTTTTTTCCGTTGTATTTGGTTTTCTAATGTTTTTTATCAAAGGTATTTTTAAAAGTATAATGTTGAGAATGATCATTTTCCTCCTGATCAACCATCATAAAAATAAAATATTTATATAAGTGACATATATTAAAAAGAAAAAAAAGATTGTAGAATAGTTGCAGGTGAGATATTATATAAGCAATTTATAATATGTATTTCCATGCTCCAATATTACCAACCCCATAATCAGGTGTCACAGGACTTGTATATGCACCCGAGTTACAAAATGAAGTTGAACTCTTACTTACGGATCGTATTTGTGGTAACAGACCTGCATTGCATTGGTTGCTTGTGGACTAATCACTAATTAAAACTCTCCGACAAAAAAAATCTGCACTATGCATGCACAAAATGTTGAGCAAATAATATTAGCTTCCTAGCAGAAGAAAAAAGTTCAAAGGAAAATGTACAGAAGAGACTAAAGGCAGTTAAAGTACTCACTTAAGAACATGTCGGGAAAAAGAGTAAAAAAAAAAAAAAAAAAAAAAAAAAAAAAAAAATTGAAACTTTGAACTGGTATACTGAGCTTCAAGGAAACCCTGGACTGGTGAAGCTTTGAAACTTTGAACTGGTATATACTCTTATTTGTTAATTTGTTGAGTAATACATGCATGAAGATAAACACTATGCGACAACAAATGTTAATGATCCTGATCTAAGTTTCGCTTTGTGTCCCTTTTATTACCTTTGTCGACATTATTTCATCATTCATGACTTGGCCATTGCCAATAGATCTGGTAAAGGGTAATGAAATAAAATATGAGATACTTAAATAAAGATTTCTAAGGTCACTTCTTAGTCTGGTGGGGCTGATCACTCATTACTTTCCATTGCAACTGCAACAAAATCTTATGTCTATCCTCCTGTGACAAAATACCCTATCTTTTAGAAAGAAGGAAAAAAAAATGGAGCTAACCCTTAATCTTTTATATTTCTTATTTTGTGGCTTTTATGGGGGAATATCTACGTGGCATGGGTGGCATGGATTTGCTTTTATCTTTTGTGATTCAAGAAGTTGAATAAGGGGATCTCACATCATCGCACATGTAATTAACACTTCATAAACTCGTTATCGATTAAATTATTATAACCAACATGTCACTTATCCTCTTCAAGTTGCATATCCACTTTATATGAATAAACTTGATCATAACAAAAATGTTCGCTCGATTACAACACTAAAACTCAAGAGAACTACATTCCATAACCGTGTCATTAGTTCATAATCATTAATAAAAATCCAGACTTTTTCTACTTAAACCCTACGTCATCAATTCACTCATATAATGTATGTTCCATACTCGACAATAACAGAACAGACACATTCACTCATTATAAGATCACAAATTAACAAACACGTGTCCTTATCGCTGAATATTTGCATTACTATAAACAACAATACACAAATTCAATATAAATCCACTATAAAATCATAATTAACAAAATTAACTACAGGCCAGAAAAGCAACTAATATAATCGAAAACATTAATATTATTGAAGTAGAAGTAGAAAATTAGACATGGAACCCAAAATCTTACCAAAGTTAAGGATCGTATCTTATTCTTTCAACTATTTTGAGGTATAAACTGACTGTTGAATTGAATGAACTGTAATTAACTTTGAGAATCTAGGTGATTGTGATACTTGACTTTGGTTAGGAAGTGAGGAACTCCACTGAATTCGATTTAGGTTTTGGGAGAGAATTGGGATAATCATAAATTACATAGTAGACCCTTCAATATCTTTATATTACCCCGCCTTCTCTTAGCTTTTTATCTTTTAATTTTTGACACATGTATTTTTTACCTCAAATTTTTATAGAAAAACGACTTTACAAATATTTTTGCAAAATAAAGAATTATTTAGGTTTTTCTAATAAAACATATCTAAAATAAATAAATAATAATTAAAAATATGTTGCCTAATAAGGAATGAATTGATTTTTTTGAAATGAAAAATTCCCAATAAGGGTTTTGTTTTATTAGGAAAAAGATTTACAATATGTATTTCCATGCTCCAATATTACCAACCCCATAATCAGGTGTCACAGGACTTGTATAAGCACCCGAGTTGCAAAATGAAGTTGAACTCTTACTTACGGATCGTATTTGTGGTAACAGACCTGCATTGCATTGGTTGCTTGTGGACTAATCACTAATTAAAACTCTCCCACAAAAAAATCTGCAGTATGTATGCACAAAATGTTGGAGCAAATAATATTAGCTTCCTAGCAGAAGAAAAAAGTTCAAAGGAAAATGTACAAAAGAGACTAAAGGCAGTTAAAGTACTCACTTAAGAACATGTCGGGAGAAGGGGAAAAAAAAAAAAAAAAAAAAAAAAGTTTGAAATTATGAACTGGTATACTGAGCTTCAAGGAAACCCTGGACTGGTGAAGCTTTGAAACTTTGAACTGGTATATACTCTTATTTATATACTCATACTGAGCTTCAAGGAAACGTTTGAAACTTTGAACAAGCTTCACATCTGTCAACACATTTTAAAAACAGAAACTTACAATCTTTTGCTATTGCTCTAAAAGGATTATTTGTTTCAAACAGGTATCGGCCTAGCAAAAGATTGTTCAAAGTTTCAAACGTACTAGGGCGCGCAGCTATGAAGCTCAGTATAACTTTTTTCATGTCAAAGCCACCGGAAATTGATGGTTGTCATGGGCCTACAAAACCAATATCAATCTTAAGTTTTTTAATATCAACACTACGGACAATTTAAATCAAACTTGATACAACCAAACTAACCAATAAGCAACTCGTGTGTGTGGCATATGAATCTGAACCACTGCCTCATAGTATTTTTTTTTACTGTAGTTTCTCTCTTTCGTAAGAGAGTACAAAATAATTTTCATAAAACAATCAGAAATACGATTGGCTAAAGGTTAAGAGGGCAGAACCATGGTTTCGGAATGCGTAATACATTTGAAAAAAAAAAAAAAAAAAAGCCAAATCTAGAAACCAAACAGGCCGACTCATTTACTCCACACTTCAATTCAGAAAAACCAATATTCTGTTTGAAAAAAGTACAGCAAACCTGACAAATAGTACCAAACGCCTAGTCTCCTCGCCATTTTTTACCTGGACAGACATTGACAAATACACTATTACTTCCATTCTTCAGTTGGCATGTTAAATTAAAATCATGCTGTTGTGCAGGTAATCTGAAAACGAATGCTACATCCTGTCTCTAGCTATTACGAAACCACTATCACCCGCAATGGCTTTAGCACCTGCCTCACCTCCTGGTGTTCGGACTATAGGGCTAATATCCTGGCAAAAGTAAATTACTTAAATGAACGTTTTACACTAGTACTTTTCCAAAATGAACCTCGCATAGGAAATTATCGAAAATGAACCTTCAATGTATTAACCGTTGGATGGATTATTAGATTAATTTGTAAGGTTACACGTGTATAAAATAGTTATAGGCGAGTTGTGGGCGAGATATGAAAAGGTGTAAAGATGAGCGAGGGTTAGGCGAGTTATACGCGAGGTTATACACAGAATTAAAATTCATGAGCGATGTTAGGAGCTTGGGCGAGGTTATACGCGAGGTTATTGATCAAGGTGTCATTTTCTAGGATTGTGATTGTTACACGCGAGGTGACAAGCGAGGTAAAAAGCCCTAGGCGAGGTGTTACGGCGAGGCCAAAGACCTAGGCGAATTCCTAGGCGATGTGTACACAGAAATTGAATTGAATTGTTACACGCGAGCCCTAGGCGAGGTGTTACGGGCGAGGTGAGAGGTAACAAGCTGGAGTGTCTAAAGGCCAATATCTAGGCGATGTGCCACGCGAGGTAGGCCAATATCTAGGCGATGTTCCAACCGATGTTCCAGGCCATGTATAGTTTCATGAGCGAGGTAACAAGCTGGAGGTGTTACGGGCGAGGTAACAAGCCTAGGCGAATTCCTAGGCAATGTCATTACACGGGCCATAAACTGAAATTGAAGGTTACCTCGCGAGCGAGGTCAAAGACCCTAGGCGAGGTCAAAGTGCAACGCGAGGTCCCTAGGCGATGTGCAACGCGAGGTAAAAAGCTGAATGAAAATTGAATGTTACCTCGCCTGCGAGGTCAAAGTGAAACGCGAGGTAAAAAGCTGAGTGAAGGCCCTAGGCGAGGATGTGAACGAGTTGAGCCGCGACCCAAGTTAGAATTTGGTGTTCGGTAAAGACCAAGAAGGGAGTTGTGATTATTACCATTTGATTCTATATTGCTTCCTGAATAAGAATACTTATGTGATCTATGATTCTTCGGGGAGTAAGAGTCCATTGATGATGACGGAAGACCAAGTAATGAAGATGAAGAGAGATAGATGTGGATGGTTGACCAAGTGATGAAGATGAAGAGAGATAGATAACAGGAAAAGAAGAAAGAGAAAAATATTAAAAGAGATTTTGTGTCAAATCTCTTTATTTGGTGTTGCACGCATCTCAAAAAGTTCATTTTGGTAAACTAGTAAAAATTGGTTCATTTTAGTATATTGAGTTGGGTATCGGTTCATTTTGGTAATTACTTTAAAAAAGAATACCTCGGCTTCCTGCATTGCCGCCTGCGGCTTCAGATGGCACTCTTGACCCATTTATAAGTATGTGTCAGTGTTACATCTCAAACAGATTGAAAGTTTCCCCAAGTCTATCTTTGATGCCCACAACCATTTAGATTGTTCTATTCAAATATTTAATTGTTATCGTGGTAATACTGCTTTTGTGATAATTTCTCGAAATGGACAAAGAAAAGTGGTTGTGGACCAACGTGGCCATCTTTCCATTTATATGTAATTACATAAAGAAGTTTTTCAGTGCCAAATACATTATCTTTTTCAAGACTGCTCTTGGCAGCCCCAATGTTGGACCCAGATGCTTGAGCTTTGTCACGTTTTATCTTGTTAGCTTGTTTCTGCACACAAAATAAAAAAACAGCACGTTAATATAATTTAACTTTTCAAATATATATTCTTACAGTAGTTCATTGAAACTCATGTTAACCTGATGAAGGCGGTCTCTTTTCTGGAAAATTTTACGTTCATATGATCCCACAGCCTGAATAAAATGCTCCACTTTTACTAAGATCTAAGATCTGGCTGGGAGTGAATAAAAAAAGATTCAACAAGTCAACAAACAAAAATTAAATACAAGAATATACTTCAATGACCAAGAGGTAAACTTTCAAAGCAAAAATACACTTAAAAAATATAACAAAAGATAGTCACCTTGCTTCCATCAGTCAGATACCCTTTCATGGTTTTAAGTTCCTTTTTATATACATCTAAAAGTAAATCTATGGCACCCTGAAAAGCAGAACATAAAAATAAAATTTATAAATAATCAAATAGAAATATTCATTAAATGGAAAATTAATACAATGGTCACTTGTCAAAAGGTACCTCACAAATTTCCAAAGCGGGCATACGTGGTAAAAAGTCGTTCCCAACAAAAAAACACATGAAGATAAAATCATCAACTATTCGCTCAAAATCGAACTTAAAAGGAAGAGGAACTTTCATCTCAAGCTTCAGGTACTCCCTAAGAGTCCAAATGTTGAGAAACTGCAAAAGCATACATGTGTTAAGAAACAAATCAACAATATAAAAAAACAATCACCTGTGAAATAAAGAGCCTACCAGGAAATGAAACTAACTAACGGCACAAGTTTTGTTTGACAGTTACCTGGTACCGCTTCTTAGGCACAATATCAGCATCTCCTTTTTTATCAAATTCCCCTGCTTTCCTCTTTGCTTTTCCATCACAAGCTGCTGCTATATGACCCACTTGACCACAAATGAAACACTTGCCTTGTTGTTGTCCAGGAGTAAATACTTCCTGAAATATCACAGTGAGAGAACGTATGTTAGATGTTCATCACAAACTAATATTGAACTACTATGGTCCTCTTTGAATAAACTAAACCACCCCCATGTTACACCATGCTAAATAGATGCTGAAATACGTCAACTACATTATAACGGGGCAGTAATGAAGTCGACATGTACACATAATAAATAACCGTGAACTGCGTATGCTTGCTTATATTTATTTATTTTATATCTAAACTTTTAGGGGTGTTTGTTTCCCTTATATCTCTCTAAGTATCGAAAAGTGTAATTCATGAGTAGCCAATGCCAACATGATAAGATCTGCATCCTGTGATTCAAAACAAAAACAAAAACAAAGAAACAAATAAGTATAAAAATTTAAGGGAAACATGAAAATTGTCATATGTAATATGGAAGTGAGCTGAAGGATAAACAATACCAAACCGTATAAGCAATGACAGGTGTTTGGATCAAAACCAGGAAGATTCCTTTGAAGACGAATATATGACATTATCTTATGCTCCCCTTCACCAGGAACATTAGCATCAGAAAGGATAACCTTCAGAAAAAAGAAGAGAGAGAGAGCAACCATGATAAGTTTGAACAGCTTTATCCTTGATAAACCATTAATCTATGTTAAAGCATTACTATCGAAATCTACCTTTATGGGTTTCCATCCTGGATCTTTGTTTAATCTTTGGTGAAGATAATGTTGGAGAGCAATGGACAGAGCTGCCATAAATTCAGTCCCAGGGGTGATAACATTGGAGTCAAAAGTTTGAGATTCTTGTTTAGGAGGAAGCTTTCTGCCTTCTCTCTCAAACTCCTCCCTTAGCCTCTCCTCCTCGGCAGCCTAAAAAGTCAAGGTCAAAGGGTTTAATCAACGCAAAAGCTAAAGTGGAAAATAATAATAATAATAATAATAATAATAATAAAATAAAATAAAAAAATAAAATAAAATAAAAAAGCAGGGTTAACGTGCATACCGCATCTGCTGCATCTTTGGCTGCTCGAAACCGCCTAGATCGCTGCTGGTTCATTTTTGCCCTTGGGGCAACACCATCTACAACACATATGTTAGGGAATTGCAAAGTGTCAATTTCAAGTAGTACAGTAGTACCACCATAATTTGTAAACATACTACTACCCACCAATAGCCAAATAAAGCAGCTTTCGTGGCCGCACCATCACAAAAAGCCGATCTATGTAATCAAAAATGCATTGAAACACCTGATTAAACGAGGTTGTAGAAGGCTGCATACAGGAAAATAGTCAAAATGAGCAATTTTAATCATTAAAGCTACATACATAATCACCTGGTATCAATGAACTAACTACACGCACTTGAGTCAAGCAATAACTAAAGCTTATTTTACGGTCTTAAGCTTATGTTTGAGTGTTTGGATTAGCTTATAATAAAAAGGTGGAAAGAATAGGCTTAGAAACTTGTATAAGTCCATAAGCCAAAAAAAAAAAAAAAAAAAAAAAAAAAAAAAAAAAAAAAGCCCCCTTCAATGGAAATGGTTATTTAAGTCATTAAGTGGCCTGAGGTTATATATGCATATCCAAACACTTCGATTGGCTTATTTGGGCTAACAAGCCCCACGAAAAAACGCCCCCTAAGCACCTATTTGAATAAGCTATTAAAGTGATTTGGGAGTGTATTAATCTGATAAGTAGTCCAAGTTTGCAATCCCAAAATCATAGCCGGAATGCATTAAAAACCATTAATCATATATATAGTAACATTTATTACAAACAATCCCAAACACCCCAAGCCCACTCTTCCTCAAATAAGCCACAAAGGTTAGGCTTATTAAAAGTTTAAAACCCTCTTATATAAGTTCATAAGCTTAGCTAAACACATATAAGCTAATAAGCTTATAAGCCCATCATATAAGCTTAGCCAAACACCCCCTAAATGTACAAGTAAATAATGCTTGTCCTAATAGGTATAGAGTATAGACAAATAAAACATATAAAAAGAAAACAAAGTAGCTAACTAACCCGGTCTTCAGGATGAAAACATGGGTGAATGATACCATTCATATCAAGATAAAGATTATCATATTCAATTTGATTAGGGTTTGGTTTACTTGTATCAACAACACTTTCTTCTTCAATTGCATCCAATATAACCTTCGGATATTTTTTAGCCAGCCATCGGTAAAACGCCGGAACACCCATTGCGCCGCTATTGTGTCGGGAAAGTACGGAAGCTTGTTTACTTTTTTTTAGGCGGGCATTGTTGTGCATAAAATAAACTTTAACTTGTTGATGGGCTTTATTTGTAAGAGAAAATTACACCATTCGTCCTTATGGTTTACCCAAAATAACACCGCAAGTCCCTTGGTTTTCATTTTTGCGTCACGAGTCCTTATAATGAAGTTTATTAACACCATCAGTCCCTATCCTTAACGATCGTTAGCTTTCTCCGTTAACTCCCACTTGTGCGTTACATGTGTCGTCCATTTCTAACGACCGTTAACTTTTTTTTCACGTTTTCGTCTGTTTTCGCACGTTTTCGTTCGTTTTTTCACGTTTTCGTTCGGTTTTTCACGTTTTCATCCGTTTTGGACGTTTTCGTCTGTTTTTTGACGTTTTCGTCCGTTTTTACATGTTTTCGTCTGTTTTTGCACCTTTTCGTTCATTAGACAAAAAAAATTAGAAAAAAAATTTTAGAAAAAAATTTAAAAAAAAAATTCAAAAAAATATTTTCGCTAAAAAGGTTTCCAAAAAAATTTCAAAAACTTTTTTTTTCAATTTTTTTCTGAATTTTTTTTTCGAAAATAATTTTAGAAAAAAAAATTCAAAAAAAATATTTTTGAAAAAAATTTAATATTTTCTCTAAAAAAAATTCTAAAATTATTTTTCTTAAAAATTTTGAAAAAATAATATTTTAGAAAAACAAATTTTGAAAAAAAAAATAATAATTGAAAAATATTTTAGAAAAACAAATTTTGAAAAAAAAAAGTTATAGAAAAAGATTTTCAATTATTATTTTTTTTTCAATTTTTTTTTTCTAAAATATTTTTTTCAAAATTTTTAAGAAAAAAAATTTTAGAATTTTTTTTAGCGAAAATATTAAATTTTTTACAAAAATATTTTTTTTGAATTTTTTTTTCTAAATGTATTTTCGAAAAAAAATTGAAAAAAAAAGTTTTTGAAATTTTTTTGAAAACCTTTTTAGCGACCGTTAACTTTTTTTCCAAAAAAAAATATTTCAAAAACTTTTTTTTTCAATTTTTTTTCGAAAATACATTTAGAAAAAAAAATTTCAAAAAAAATATTTTTGAAAAAAATTTAATATTTTCACTAAAAAAAATTCTAAAACAGACGAAAAGGTGCAAATTTTTTTTTCTAATTTTTTTTGTCTAATGAACGAAAAGGTGCAAAAACAGACGAAAACATGTAAAAACGGACGAAAACGTCAAAAAATAGGCGAAAACGTACAAAACGGACGAAAACGTGAAAAAACGAACGAAAACGTGAAAAAACGAACGAAAACGTGCGAAAACAAACGAAAACGTGAAAAAAAGTTAACGGTCGTTAGAAATGGACGACACATGTAACGCACAAGTGGGAGTTAACGGTGAAAGCTAACGATCGTTAAGGATAGGGACTGATGGTGTTAATAAACTTCATTATAAGGACTCGTGACGCAAAAATGAAAACCAAGGGACTTGCGGTGTTATTTTGGGTAAACCATAGGGACGAATGGTGTAATTTTCTCTATTTGTAATTTACTTACAACAAGGGATATGGTGGGGTTTTTGGGACGTTTTTTATGTTGCGTTGATATCTCTTTTATGTCGTTGCTTATTTAGGTTTGTTATAAATCTTTTATTAATGAATAGAAATGAATATAAATACCGACGAAAATAATTTGTTAAATGTGGTGACTAAAGTGTACAAAAACTATTACATTTACTTACGTTGCCTTGTATAATGTGAGTTGCCAGTATTCGTATGTGTGTCACTTAACCGCCGCTGTGTTTTTTACGGCTGCATTATACCTCTTCAGCAGACTTGAGAGATCCCAAAACACATCACAAAAAAATTTCAACTTTTTTATCCCTATGAATTTTTTAATCCCTCTCAGCAAGCAAAAACGGCACTACAAATAAAAGTGTGTTTGTTTGACGTTACCTATCATATTATTACAAATAAAAGTGTGTTTGTTTGACACTTTGACGTCAGCCCTTGTAAACATTGTGACTGTGCACTCGTTACATAAGGATGAGAATTAAAAGGCTCCGCTGCAGCTGTGAAGAAAACCCAAAAAGTCTCATCATTGATACCTACAACAGATATATTAGGAAACAACCAAGACATTAACGACGCACGAATCCATAAACACGAAAGAACGTGAATGCAAAATGCACCGTTGTCAACTGTAAGAGCAGCAATTACACAAAAACATAGGCTGAGAAAGTGAACACATGAATGTAAACTTAAGAATAGCCTTTCATCACATACCAATGACCCGTGGGTGGGATTTAGCAAAGTAAGCATTATGGAAACTTTTTTTTTTTTTTTTTTTTTTTTTTTTTTTTTTTTTTTAAGATATTGTAGTAACCAACTGTGAAATTTTGTCATCAAACACGTTGTTATAACAAAATTTCCTTAATTAGAGTATTTTTATTTTTTTTAAATTTGTGCAAAATGCCTAATGTAGACTTAGGGGTGTTAACGATCCGAGCTTTTAACGAGCTACTCGAGCTCGAGCTCATTTAATTCGAGCTCGAGCCTAATACTCACGAGCTCGAGTCGATCTCGATCAAAAATTAGAGCTCGATTAGTTTGACGAGCCGAGCTTTAAAAACTAATATTTGGCTCGGCTCGTTCGAAAACTCGTTTAATAATCACGAGTCGAACGAGCCGAACGAGCTAGTCGAGCTTAACGAGCCGAACGAGCTACTCGAACTTAACAAGCCAACACTTAATATATATAAGTTTTTAAGTTTATTTTAAAATTTTAAATATATGTTTCTAATATGATTTAGATTCAAGTTGTAGCTTAATATTTCTAAGCTATATATTTATACTTACTTGATAATAAACCTCCTCCTTTTACTTGGACTTTATTTTATAGGCTCTTTATTTGTGTTGTTTTCTTCTCTCTTTCTATGTGGGATGTATTTTCTTTTAATTCTTTTTCTTAATATGTTTGTTCTTTTACTTACATCTTTTATATCTAATACATTTTTTTTTTTTTTTTTTGTTATTACAAGTTTATCAATCAACTAAATGACAACTCTTTTAAGTTTAATTTATACAAACACATTCGGGGCATAAGGATTTCGAGTCTAATTGGTCCCCTTTATTTAGTCCATTCGTCTCCTCGAGTCCGTGCCTATTATTTCGAATACGAAGATGTACAATAAATGCATAAGCCTAAAGGTATAGTGAGGTCGTGTGTTGTATACATAAAATATCGCACATATGATTCAAATGCATGAAAAATGATAACATAACATATAACTTATGGGATCCCGACAATTGTCTTACGGAGTATTGATAATTTGTTAGTAACCCTTTTTGCTAGTCTTATTGTTTATAAAATCGAAATCACAAAGATAGAGACTTAAAACATAATTGAAATATTATCAGAGCATTTTCATTCAAATTGTATTGATTAAAACAATGTACATGCATAATTTCATGAAATGCAAATGCACATGTATATAACAATAAATCACATAGATGCCACAACAATGATATGCAACGCATAACCAGGGATTATAGTGTACATCCCCGTTTAGTAAAAATCACGAGTACTCACCTTAATTACAAGGTAGTTGCGTTTGTAATTATCAGAACCTATATCAATTCGGTATCACGAATTAATCATTTGACAGCTAGTTGATACTTACATGCTTTCTTGATTTTAGATGAGTTCCTCCTCTAGAAATTTTTTATTATGTTTATAAAACATGATCTAAGCAAAAAGAACTAAAGTCATGAGAGGAAACAAGAGTGTAGTCCATAACTCTTTCAATATGTAAATAAATGTAGTGAAATTTCTTATAGAATTTGGATCTATGAGTTAGCTTTCAAACCCATATGGTCTCATCTAAAAAGTAAAAGTTTTTAACCACCACACCGTTGTCAAAAGACATGTGTGTAAGCAGCTAAACTTGTTGTGATTGTTGGTTGTATAATTTTTTTTTAACGACTTAACCATATCCAAAAATTGTAAGTTGTGTTTTCAAAAACTTGTCCATATTTTGCATGTATTTTTGATCTAGTTCGATCATTTGATTGAATAGTTAAAGCTAATCAGTTAGTTATGCAATTTAAACATTTATAGTTTGCACTCATCATTTTTTACGATTTTTACAATCATATGGACTAAACAATTGATTTGTAGGATCCATAGTTAAACTATCATCGTAATTACGATTCAAAATCTTTCAACATTAAAATAAATCAATCAAAATTAGATATTTTCTTAGTTTTCAATTAGTAAAGTTGTTTGCTTAGATTTATCATGAATTTAAAATTGTTTAGATTTAGTGTACATTTGAATAACTCACAATGTACCCTTACTACCCAAACATTATTTGTATAGAAAATAATCCGTGATTTTAGTTTCCGATTCACTCTTCTTATTTACATCCATGATAATAAATATATATTTATATGCATCATTTAATTGAGATTTATTAATTTTGATAGCTGGACTTCTAAAAGAGTCTTACACGTTGTATTAATATTGAATTAGTTTATTTTTTGTTTCATAACATTATCGTGCTTGTATTTGTATTGGTTATTCGCATTGGATTTTTTTGTTGTTGTTTGATATTTATTTGTAATGTTTAATACTAGGTTTGATACAATATGACAGTTGTTCATATTTATAAACTTTGAAAATATCATAAGAACAAGAGAAATCAAAATATAGGAGTGACATGACAAGTAAACTTATCCCACATCGCTTGAAGAAGAAAACTTTCAAGAGAAAAAACTCTATGTAAGCAAAGCCCCCACCTTATTTTGAAACATAGTTAAGCATTACATGTTATAAAACATTAATTGTGTGTTCCTAAACAAGCTTTTTTGAGCTTATAAGTTACATAAACTTTAGTTTGAGTATAAGAACATTTTTTTTTATAATTTTTATAATTGTAAATGAGCTTTCGAGCTCGAGCTTGAGTTAATAAACGAGCCTATCAAATCCGATCTTTTATACGAACATATTAAGCTTGAAAGTTATTTTATTGTAAGAGTAAAAAAAAGTTATAAATCTTAAACGAGCTCGAAGCTCGAACAACAAAAAAAATATTCGAGCTCGAGCTCGAGCCCGAGTCGAGTTTCAAAATTTTATTCGAGCTCGAGCCGAGTAGTTAATAAACGAGCCTAACTCGTTTAGGCCAAAACTCAACTCGGCTCGGATCGTTAACACCCCTAGTTGGAATAAGCAAGAAATAAGCAGAACAAAGATAATAAGCTAAATTAAACTAAACAAACAAACAAGGGTCTTATATTAAATATTGCAAGGATATACTGAAACAAGACCCAAGGGCAGTTGGTGTTGTGGTGTTGTGTTGTGTCTGTTTGACAGAGGTGACCAGGGTTCGAATTTACTGACCAGGTTTTAATATTTATAAAGTCTCGTTTACCTAAGGTCTACCTTTTACGCACTAACGGACAGTGTATCCGGTCGTGTGTGGTATAGTGAAATGGTAAAGCCGAGGTCGTCCCAAGAGCTAAGGTGTGGAAATTAACTAAGTCGTGTCACGTTTAAAAGGGGGTTTTGAGTTGAAAGATTAATTAAACTAATTAAAAGTAATAACAAGACAATAAAGTAAATAGAAGAAAATCAGTAAAGAGAAGTAGTGTTAATCTAATTACTACTCTTGTTATGATCATGACTAGTTTTCCTATGGGTTCATCCTATCATATCGTTCAGGGATTCAATATTCATTTCGGGTCAGATGGTCAAATTCGCCTAGATCTATCTTATACCTTGTCTTATCCAAAGCTATTGTAAAGCCTTGGGTTCATCGGTACGAAGACATAAGAGTCATTAAGTGCCTCTACTAACATGGACAATGCTAACGAATGCGACATGGTCAGATCTTACACCCCTCTAACTCCGTTAAGTGTCTAGCATTGGTAGGTGGTCCTAGGGTTAATTCGCACGTGTATGGTGATATTGCTATCACCAAGTCACATCCCTAGCGACTTGCTTCCTAGGGTTAATTCCACAAGTATCTAGAGAACAACCAACGCTAATCACTACGGGAACTAGAGTGTCCCAAGCCTCGCCATGAAAATAAACAAACAATAGATAATAGATGCGTAGAAAACTAAATCAATAACATAACAATTTCATAACTAGGCTAACACCAAAAGGTGTTTAGCCACTCATGTTCATAGTTGCAGTAAAACAATATTGAGTTAATACAAATCTAAGCATGAATCGAATACAAAGTAAAGGAATGAAAACACTTATGATCGGTGTGTGATTCCTCCCTTGGAAATGACTTGGATGTGGCTAGAACTTCGTTCTCCCTCCTTCCTGAGTTTTTCCCAATGTTTCTGTGGTGAAGAGATGGGAAGTGATATGAAAAACTCGGAATTAGGGTTGGTATTTATAGGCCTCGACTATGTTACGGCGTAGCGTATTAGAGTTGCTACGCCGTAACCTTTGAAATTGTGCTACGCCGTAACTTAATCAAGTGTTACGGGCGTAAAGTCTTCATGATAAGAATCCTTCGGCGTAGTAGATAAGATGGCTACGCCGTAGCTTCTTCTTTGGCATCGTTAGTTCTTTTACTGCCTCAAATGAGATCCTACGTCGTAGCTTGGAAAGTTGGCTACTCCGTAGTGTTCTTTAGTGGACTTCTACGCCGTAGCCTATTGTTGGGCTACGCCGTAGTCTTCATAAATTCTTCATTACGTCGTAGGTAGGAGAGATTTTACGGCGTAGTCTTCGTGAAGCCTTGCTACGGCGTAGGTAGATGAACCTCTAAGCCGTAGTTAGTGCAGAATCCATAATTTTCACGTATTTGCTCCAAAGTCCTTCCATTTCCGCGTAAGTTCGTTCTATTACTCGTCTTTACCCTGAAACCAAAATAGGAAGAAATAAGAGTATATATTCTTCATAAAAGTAGAAAAGACGAGTATTTTAAGGGGAAATTAACACTTAGATTGGGGGTAAATTTGATGTTATCAATCCCCTTGGAACCTTTTTTGCAATTTTTTTTTTCAAATTTTCTTTTTGCACACTGTTTAAACAACAAAAATAGCCAACTTTTGAAAAGCCATAGTTACTGGAAAGCTTATATCAAGCTTGTGCAAGCTTCAAGACACCAACAGTTTCAAGGTTGTGTTAAATTTATTTTTTAAAAAGAACTAAAGGCTAACCAAATAAGCATATAAGCCACAACCAAGCAACAAATTAACAAGCTCAGCCTCAAACTCAAGCAGATGACATAACAACAACATTCAATAACCAAGAACCAATCAAGAACAAAAAGAATCAAACAAGCTCAATGCTGCTGATTTGCATCAGCAGAAACAGTCCCAAGGGTGCAACCTGGGAGGCCAAAATAAGCAGGAAAATAAGCTCTTCAGTCCACAACAAGCATAGGTCTTACAAGACAACCTTACAAACTTTCTAAATCACCAAATCACAGGCAACAAGTTCAATAAATATGCATGTTATGGGAAGCCAAAGTGAGTTTGTGAAATTTAGCAGCTGCACCTTACAAGTTTAAGGGTTAAACTAAATTAAACATGAACTCACACAAACATAAAAAAAAACTTATAGTATTAATCAACAAACTAACTTGAGCAGCAACAAAGACTAAACAAGTTCAATGAAAGGGAGACAGCTACCAGCTTTCTAAGGGCTTCTAAAGACTAAACTAGGAGGGAAAAAGAAACAAGTAACTAAGGGGAATCCTAATAAGCACTATAGGGAACAAAAATAAGCACTTGGAATACCTAAAATACACTACAAGCAAATCTAAAACCTGGGCTACAATAGGGGACTGTTGTGAGTTGCAGCCCTGCACAGGTGATGGGGCAAGTTTGGGCTTATTTATAAGCTGTAGAAAAATTCAAAAAAATAAATTAAAAATATGTTCATGTAAACAAGCTGGGGAATAAGCTGAGGACCAAATCTCAGGGCTTAAGACCTAGTAATAAGAAAAATAAAAATACTACACCAGGGGCTTTTAGTTTACTGAAACAACAGGCTTATTAGTGATAATGGACAAAAATAAGCTTAACAGATGGCCTCTAAATGTCAATATGAACTACCAATTGCATATATAATGAAAATTACAAGCTAATACTAACCTAAGGTTAACCAAAATTTGAGATGAAAAGAGGCAGTTGAGGCTAGTTGTTCACTGATGCAGCATGCCTAACAATGGGTCTAATTTGGAGATTTTGACCCAGGGAAGTCAACTACCAGGTACCAAAAGTTGTTTTATCCTATTTGCATCTAAAAGTAACCATAAACAAGCAACTAAAACACCTAAGGTTAAATACCCTTATTTCAGAGATGTTTAAGGGTTTCATACCCTTGTCTCTTCCATGTTCAATTAAATATAAGTAATTCATCAATCATTCAATATGTCTATGTGTTGTTTGATTCTATCTTATGCTTGTCTTTCTTTTAACATGCTAGGCTAGGTTTATTTGTGTTAGCTTAGATGTAGTGAAACCTGCTTATTGATTATTGATTGATGGTTTGTTGTTAGTTGTTGTTAGGTGATTGTTAATCGATGTTAGGCTTAAGAAAACTGACTAATCTCCTATTTGGTAACTTGCTTGAACGTCTTAAGAAACATGAATCGGATGTGTACTACGATTTTAATGGTTGTATTTAATATATAAGTAACTATTAAGGAGGCCATGGTAAGGATACTTAACGTGTCGCCATAGGAAGAGATAGAAGCTTATAGAGTTGGGGAAGATCGTACACGGCCCCACAAATGGTATTAAGGAATGCAACCCGTCACCCACGCAATTGTAACAAGCTATCAATCAATAAAAGATAACTAGAGAGTAATGATGTCACACCCCCAATTTACCTGACTTGCAGCGGAATGGAATACCTGGGGGTGTCTGTCATAGCACCACAGTTACAGTTACATTGAACGACCTAAAGTGTCGTTTGGAAAATACTGCATTTGATCATTGAAATAATCCAGAGTTTACAAAATGAGGTCCCCAAAATGTGTTGCATGTTTATGAAAAACAAGTCATACTAGATCAAACGTTTACATAAGTGCATGAAATAATGATGAGACGCGTCGACTCCGCGACTCCATGAAAGTCCAAATGCATGCCACATGAGCTACCTTAATAACCTGAAATACATTGCTAAAACGTCAACACGAATGTTGGTGAATTCCATAGGTTTGTAAAATGTAATGATGTACGGCCACCACAAGTAAAAGTGCAAGATAAAAATCTCATGAAAATTGTACAATAGCCTTAAGCTCATGACACCGAAGCTATGACTGATGAAATTCTATGCCCCTCCCGAATGTTCTGCCGAAACATTCAAATGTAAAAGACATGACATGCATCCGCTTACTGTTGGTATCCACTACCACGGATGGAGGCGTCACCCTCGATAGATCTATCCACTCACTCTCGCTTAGTACTTGAAATTAACGGTTCATGATGTTACAGGGGACTTTCACATGGCAAGGTAACTTAAGCTATGTACATGTTTGAATACTTGGGCTCGTACTGAAATGATTGATGCAATGTATTCCCCCCGTGGGATTTGAAAACAATCAAAAATGTTGAATTGAAAACAGGGCTATGAAAACTCACCTCAACTGATGAAACTGTGATGAAATGAAATGAACACCAATGAACAATTAGCTGCTGCAACCCAATATGATGGTACCATGAACATGTAATGAGCTGAAAAACAAGGCGCGCACACTAGCCGCAACCTAATATGAATGATGAACGATCTACTTTAGATCATGAAATGATGTTATGAATGTCCATGCACATGTTTCCTATACCACTCTACTCTTTGAAAAACACTTGTTGTTATCAAAAGTATATAATCCAAGAATTTGGAAAATATTGCTATTAGAAAATATAATAAGCTAGTTGCAATATATATACTTATATATATATATATATATCGTAAGTTTCCATGTTAGCGTTGAAATACTCGGGTTGTAATCCTTGAAATGATGAAAACATACTCGTAGTAACTAATACTACATTAGTTATAAAGCTCGGTACTTAATATTATGTCTAGCTTAAAAATGTACTTCGTAGTTTTTGCGCCAAATTTAATAAAAGCTGTCAAATATAAAAGGGTTTTAGCCGATATTCAAACGAGTATATCTTTGTCGTTACTTGTCCGTTTTACTTGTTCTTTATATCCACGGTTACGTCTTAGTATGTAGTAATATATTTTGGAAAGCTCGGCTCCTCCGGGTTACGTCTAAAGTCTCTTTTTGTCCAATGAAAAACGTCCAACAGCAAACATTTTCTGAAAAATACTTTTCGTCTACAATCTTGCAAAAATCATAACTCCTTCGTTATAAGCTCTTTTTAATTCGTTCTTTCGCCTACGGATTCGTTTTTGAAAGTATTTTCTAAAAATTTTGCCAAAGTTTCCTTGGTGTTTACTGAGTTTCCAGATTTTTACAAAACGGGACAGCATGTCTAAAATAGGTTCCAAATCAAGTTTCCAAGGTTAAAAACTAATTTCTACCATCACCAAACCTCTTGTAATCACCACATGGCTAATCTAATCTTACCATACACCTTCTTAGGGTGCCATGGACTCCTAACCAAGTTATTAGAGCAAGGGGATTCATAACTAAAAAGTTAGGGTTTGTATGTTTCTTTTTAGCCAAAATAAAGTGTGGTATAGCTACTTGTACATGGTTTTTAGCATGATACTTATGAAATACATGTAAAAATAGGATGATCCATGAAAAAATAAAGATGAAAACTTACTTGATAAAATGAGATGATTATAGGATGATTATGCTTGATGTTCTTGTGTTTTTGTTGCTTGATTCTTGATTAGGCTTGTAAAATGAACAAGTTTAGTGTTTTAATTTATGGAAAATGATCACTTGAGCTAATCATGGTGGTTTGGTCGTGGGTTTGCAAGAAGAAATGAAGAAGATGAGAAAAATTTCTATCTTATCTAAAAAGGTATGTTATGATTTAGAAATTTGGTTAATGAAATGATTTTAAGGTTTATTAGTATAAAATGGTAAATTAATGCCAAGGGTTAAAAAGGGTGGCACATGGCCGGTTTTGGGTGTGAAAAGGAGTAGCCAAAACGGTTTTGATCACTTAGAAAATATAGTGTAGCGTTAAGTGTTATTACGCGTTATTCGTTAAAATCGGGTACCGGGTTTAATAGCAATAAACGTTCACGAAGTATACCGGGATGAAATAAAGTTATAATAATGTTAAAAACATATTAAAAATATGTTGGGTACATTTACTGAGTGATCGGGTGATTATTGTTTAGTTTTCACGAAAACCGTCGTAATATTCATAAGCTTACGTTATAAATAAAATAAATTTCCAAAATACTGGGTAACTGAATGTTATAACTTTTATGATGTTAAAATGGATATAAAAATATGTCGGGACCATTGTGGGAATATTTAGATATATTCGTCGTGTATAAACCGGTTGTTAACGTTTATTTAGAAATCATAATACGTAAAACGTTAAATATACTGAATATAGTAATTTGAAAATCCTAAGAGTGGTATAACATGTAAATGACCTACTGATGATATGCAGACTATCTCCAGTCCGTATGAAATGTCATTACTGATAATGCATGAATTCGCACCCGAACCAATACGGTTACGCGAATTTGAACACCCGTAAACTAAATTTACGATGAAATGTGTAATGCACGTGAATGATGAAATCTTTTCCCGCAATGAATAGTGTTCCATGAATAGTAAAATTTCTGAATGCTTCTCGGAATGTCAAACTGACACCAAAAATGATGAATAGTAAACTGATGAATAGTGTTTGATGAATAGTGTTTTTCCAAAGTTCGGGAAATGACCTGAAATGACCTGTAATGGTGAGTTGTGACAGTCTTCCCCCCTAAAAGGAACTTCGTCCCGAAGTTCAGTTTATGTTGGTCTCTGAGAATGTATTGGTGAAAAGGTGATGATATTCGAGAATTCCAGCGAACTCTAACGATAGGAATTCGACTCTGCTTCAACTGTTTGACCACATGGTCCATGATTTTTGTTGGTTCTCTTACAAGGTCTGAGATTGTTATTTGGGATGGATCCCTTCCAATGGAATCATGAGTGACTCATCTGAAAGTCATTTCTGGGGATCTGAAAATGTGAAATATGTTCGTGTAATCTTGTTGTTCTCTGACAATGTTCAAGTCTGACGGCCACTATGCCTTCTCTGTCAAAATATAAATGGTCCAGTGTATATTGGTGTAACTTTCCAAGTTTTCTGAACGATAACATGCCTTTCCTAGGCAGAACTTTCTGCATAACTCTGCAGAACTTGAAGTTTTAATGGTTTACGACTTATTGAACTTGTAACTGATTCTTGACTTGTAGAAAATTTCTGGTTATCTCATGAATGCCTACTGAACTAGTGAGTTGAGCTTTTTCTGAGTTTGGCCCATCAATCGATGGTCTGCGCTTCTTAATGTTTTAAATGTGATACTGGTAATATATACTGCTGAATTCTGCCAGAACTCAAGTTTGTATGCTAGTTGGTCGATTCTAAAATGAATCTTAAATAGTCCAATATGCTAAAGGTTCAACCTTTCTTGTTATCCAATTCGTATCGTGCCAATCCAAGGCAATGCTTTTAACTTAGTTTGTTCTCCTACCTGAATCTGGATGGTTTGTTGTTCAGGATATCCAATCCAAATGATGTGTGTTATGTACTAATCTAACTTCTGCCAGTTTCCCGTTGTTGGTGTGATAACTATTGTTGTAGATGAATTTGATTTATGTTGAGTGATTAGTCCAACCATTTACAGGGTCAATCACTCATGCTCTGAGCATACCTTCCTATGTTTGAATTGTTCTCTCGCTTTGACCATCGTTCTGAGGGTGATAGGTGATGTTCACATCTAAATGGGTTTCTGAAGGAAATCCTGAAATGATTACCTGAAGTCCACGGTGAATTCGGTTTTCTTAACAGGAACAACTGAAATGGGTACAATAAACCTTTGTGACTAATTCCATAACGTTCGGTCCTTCGAACTTGGCGTTATCTGAAGGGATAGAATATAGGTAACAATTTGATTCCTTGTGTTTTGTTCCAACGGATGATAAGACATATGTCCTTCTTTGTCTAGTGGGTTTGGTCTCCACTACTGAATTTCGTGATCAATTTGTGATGTTCCTCCTAATTCCTTCATCACATATTCCAAATATTCTTTATTGTCAAGTCACAAATCCTAAATGCATAAGCGATGTTGTAGGGAAAGTGGTTCTGGAAATTTGTCTCGCGATTGTGAGTTTTGGTTGAAATCTTTTTCTGAATAAACGAATTTAGAAAATGGAGCAAATGATTTACTTGGTAATATTTTTCTTGATGATTCAAAATCCAGTAGTTATGAAATAGGAACTGTTTTCAAACATGTTGTGATTAAGACTGCTTACCAAAGTTTGATGTTTATGTATATTTCTCATTGTACCATAGTGTTGCTAAAGTTTGACCAAAAAGGATCGCACTTGTTCAAAATAGGAATTTCAGAAATCATTTTTCCACAAGGTATGTGATTTATGTAAACGCATCAACTTTATTTAAAAGTGAAAACACTGAAAAGGATAAAATGATAGAATAGGAAATGTTCGCTTAAATGCATAGATGTCTAACACTTAGTTCCAGAGGTTGGATAATGTCTATTGATGGTTATCTGGCATAACTACAAGCATAGGTATTTAGACTAACTTAAGTCCTGAAATAGTTTATCGTTGTAATAGACAAGACGAAGGTATCACTTGATGTTGTGTCGATGAATGTCTATTCTGTTTTCCCATGTAGATGAGGAGATATGTTCTGGTTTGATCCCTTGCTTAATATGAAGGTGAGGTTATCTGAAATTTCTAGACATAATGCCTTAAAGGAATCTACATCGATATTCTTGATTCAAACAATTGTACTTTGTGAAAACTTACTGCAGGAAAGTTTATGTATGGATGAGGCCATGTTTAAATGAAATGCTCTACAGTCTCAATTAGAAGCTTGGTTTATTTCTATTATGTTGTCCTGCGGACATCTATATTGAGTTCAATCCTGTAGCTCAGTCTAGCTAGTACCCTTAAACAGTAGAATTTGACAACTAAGTCAGAGATGGTGATTCAGATGGTCTCGCAGTATCTTAGGATTGTTGTTGAGTTATGAATTCTCTCTCTATATACTTCTAGTTCTGGTTAGTAGTTCTGTAATCCTTTCATTGCTTTTATTGTATTGAGGAATCCTGCATGTAATTGATATGGAAAGTCTCTCTAGGGAAGTCAATGGAAAAAATCCAACTTAATGTCTGAATGAGTGACTGGTGGGGTAAGTATCCAGGGATAGTTCGGCAAAAGGGATGTTTATGAAAGAGTTCCTTTGTTTACAAAGTTTTTGAATGAAGATTGTTATTAACAATCCTTTGAAAAGGTAATTATTTCCTTCATGGCATAATCCTTCCTGAATTTTACATAGGTGATCAGGCTATGTACAATTGAGGACTAATGATGCGATGTTGGATTTTGTCAAAATATCATAACTTTTCTCAAAAGTTTTAGATGGTGTTCAACGCATTGTTATAAAAATGGTGTCCTGATGTTTCCTTTCAAGTAACATGAAAATTGCTTCGCGTAATAATAGTAAATACTTGGTGTAATGACAGAAAAATCAATTTATAGGATGGAAATAAAATAGCTTACTTCAGAAATTTTTCTGTAAAACAATTTCCCCATATGATAGTAAAATAGCTTGAATGGTGTATTGGATACGTGGGTGAATCTTGTCGAATGGTAATAGTCTACTAATTCGTCAAATACGAAATCAACCTAATACCTGATGAGACAATGCTAAAATGTTGCTAAACGATTGAAGTCTGAGCAAATGGGAATGGAAAAGGAAATGACAATGATGGTACTAGTGAATGGAATACTACCCTCTTTCGCGCTACCTCGCGACATCCAAAAGGTAAAACTAAAGTACACACTGTGGGAAGGCCAATAGTGTAATAAGTAACTGATGGTGGTGATAGTACCTGAGTAGTAAGTGCCCTACTAGTGATGGAAAGAAAACACACTATCTTCCTTGCAATAAGCATCCTAATAAGTCCATTAAGATTAATTCTGAACACACTACCAAAAGGCATTCTATGTACGGGCTGAATGATAGGAAAACCCTGTTCCTATGGCAAATCAATAGTACTAATGGTGGTGTAAATGCAACTGGTGGTATAATGGTAGTGGAAGATGACAAGGCATCTTCAATGTCGGAATACGATAAAAGGATGTCAGGGTGAGTATCTGAAGACATGTCACTTGTGAACCAGGTCAATAAAATGATATACATATATACGGATATGAGTATAAATAACTCGCACAGGGTATGTATGAAACAACATGTATCATGATTATGCACTTATGATGAAATGATGAGATGCTATGATAATGTGGTTATAGTCTAGGGTCAATGATACATCCTAGTTCTCTATAACCTTAGCTCTGGTACCAATCTGTCACACCCCCAATTTACCTGACTTGCAGCGGAATGGAATACCTGGGGGTGTCTGTCATAGCACCACAGTTACAGTTACATTGAACGACCTAAAGTGTCGTTTGGAAAATACTGCATTTGATCATTGAAATAATCCAGAGTTTACAAAATGAGGTCCCCAAAATGTGTTGCATGTTTATGAAAAACAAGTCATACTAGATCAAACGTTTACATAAGTGCATGAAATAATGATGAGACGCGTCGACTCCGCGACTCCATGAAAGTCCAAATGCATGCCACATGAGCTACCTTAATAACCTGAAATACATTGCTAAAACGTCAACACGAATGTTGGTGAATTCCATAGGTTTGTAAAATGTAATGATGTACGGCCACCACAAGTAAAAGTGCAAGATAAAAATCTCATGAAAATTGTACAATAGCCTTAAGCTCATGACACCGAAGCTATGACTGATGAAATTCTATGCCCCTCCCGAATGTTCTGCCGAAACATTCAAATGTAAAAGACATGACATGCATCCGCTTACTGTTGGTATCCACTACCACGGATGGAGGCGTCACCCTCGATAGATCTATCCACTCACTCTCGCTTAGTACTTGAAATTAACGGTTCATGATGTTACAGGGGACTTTCACATGGCAAGGTAACTTAAGCTATGTACATGTTTGAATACTTGGGCTCGTACTGAAATGATTGATGCAATGTATTCCCCCCGTGGGATTTGAAAACAATCAAAAATGTTGAATTGAAAACGGGGCTATGAAAACTCACCTCAACTGATGAAACTGTGATGAAATGAAATGAACACCAATGAACAATTAGCTGCTGCAACCCAATATGATGGTACCATGAACATGTAATGAGCTGAAAAACAAGGCGCGCACACTAGCCGCAACCTAATATGAATGATGAACGATCTACTTTAGATCATGAAATGATGTTATGAATGTCCATGCACATGTTTCCTATACCACTCTACTCTTTGAAAAACACTTGTTGTTATCAAAAGTATATAATCCAAGAATTTGGAAAATATTGCTATTAGAAAATATAATAAGCTAGTTGCAATATATATACTTATATATATATATATATCGTAAGTTTCCATGTTAGCGTTGAAATACTCGGGTTGTAATCCTTGAAATGATGAAAACATACTCGTAGTAACTAATACTACATTAGTTATAAAGCTCGGTACTTAATATTATGTCTAGCTTAAAAATGTACTTCGTAGTTTTTGCGCCAAATTTAATAAAAGCTGTCAAATATAAAAGGGTTTTAGCCGATATTCAAACGAGTATATCTTTGTCGTTACTTGTCCGTTTTACTTGTTCTTTATATCCACGGTTACGTCTTAGTATGTAGTAATATATTTTGGAAAGCTCGGCTCCTCCGGGTTACGTCTAAAGTCTCTTTTTGTCCAATGAAAAACGTCCAACAGCAAACATTTTCTGAAAAATACTTTTCGTCTACAATCTTGCAAAAATCATAACTCCTTCGTTATAAGCTCTTTTTAATCCGTTCTTTCGCCTACGGATTCGTTTTTGAAAGTATTTTCTAAAAATTTTGCCAAAGTTTCCTTGGTGTTTACTGAGTTTCCAGATTTTTACAAAACGGGACAGCATGTCTAAAATAGGTTCCAAATCAAGTTTCCAAGGTTAAAAACTAATTTCTACCATCACCAAACCTCTTGTAATCACCACATGGCTAATCTAATCTTACCATACACCTTCTTAGGGTGCCATGGACTCCTAACCAAGTTATTAGAGCAAGGGGATTCATAACTAAAAAGTTAGGGTTTGTATGTTTCTTTTTAGCCAAAATAAAGTGTGGTATAGCTACTTGTACATGGTTTTTAGCATGATACTTATGAAATACATGTAAAAATAGGATGATCCATGAAAAAATAAAGATGAAAACTTACTTGATAAAATGAGATGATTATAGGATGATTATGCTTGATGTTCTTGTGTTTTTGTTGCTTGATTCTTGATTAGGCTTGTAAAATGAACAAGTTTAGTGTTTTAATTTATGGAAAATGATCACTTGAGCTAATCATGGTGGTTTGGTCGTGGGTTTGCAAGAAGAAATGAAGAAGATGAGAAAAATTTCTATCTTATCTAAAAAGGTATGTTATGATTTAGAAATTTGGTTAATGAAATGATTTTAAGGTTTATTAGTATAAAATGGTAAATTAATGCCAAGGGTTAAAAAGGGTGGCACATGGCCGGTTTTGGGTGTGAAAAGGAGTAGCCAAAACGGTTTTGATCACTTAGAAAATATAGTGTAGCGTTAAGTGTTATTACGCGTTATTCGTTAAAATCGGGTACCGGGTTTAATAGCAATAAACGTTCACGAAGTATACCGGGATGAAATAAAGTTATAATAATGTTAAAAACATATTAAAAATATGTTGGGTACATTTACTGAGTGATCGGGTGATTATTGTTTAGTTTTCACGAAAACCGTCGTAATATTCATAAGCTTACGTTATAAATAAAATAAATTTCCAAAATACTGGGTAACTGAATGTTATAACTTTTATGATGTTAAAATGGATATAAAAATATGTCGGGACCATTGTGGGAATATTTAGATATATTCGTCGTGTATAAACCGGTTGTTAACGTTTATTTAGAAATCATAATACGTAAAACGTTAAATATACTGAATATAGTAATTTGAAAATCCTAAGAGTGGTATAACATGTAAATGACCTACTGATGATATGCAGACTATCTCCAGTCCGTATGAAATGTCATTACTGATAATGCATGAATTCGCACCCGAACCAATACGGTTACGCGAATTTGAACACCCGTAAACTAAATTTACGATGAAATGTGTAATGCACGTGAATGATGAAATCTTTTCCCGCAATGAATAGTGTTCCATGAATAGTAAAATTTCTGAATGCTTCTCGGAATGTCAAACTGACACCAAAAATGATGAATAGTAAACTGATGAATAGTGTTTTGATGAATAGTGTTTGATGAATAGTGTTTTTCCAAAGTTCGGGAAATGACCTGAAATGACCTGTAATGGTGAGTTGTGACAAATGAAATCTAAGAGCATCTCCAATGGCTCAAACAAGCAAAAGCTTTTCACTATTACAAAAAGCTTTTGAGGATGGTTTTTAGCATTGCATGACAAGCTTTTTGTAAAGCTTTTTAAGAAGACTTGGTGAACTCCAAGTCATTCCTAAAAGCTTTAGTTATTAAATGTGTGTAGCATTAATGACATTAAATGCTCCAAGTCTTTATGACTTGGTGCCATTGTAGATGCTCTAAGTAAACACGTTTTCTCCATATATAGTTTACACATTTTATTTTCTTGTTTATTTTATTTTTATTGCATTAGTAGTCATTTGGGTTAGTTGACTAGCAACTAATTCCGCCCTTCTTCCGAATACCCGAGATTTTACTTGCTTTCATAAAATATAAAAAAAAAATACAAAAAGAATCATCCCTCACCTCTAGACCTAGTTAGATTAATTTCAATCCTAACGAACACTATTCCCCGTGGAGAACGATCAATCCCCCATTACTTGTCACTTCACTACACTACATCGGTCATGTACACTGCATGTTGGGGATTGTAATTTTCTCAAGATCCCTTGAGAAGTAAAACTTTCGTGTAGACCACAATCCACACATCAGTTCTATTTGGGGTTAATCATCCTCGCTTGGATCTCCTTTTCAATGAGATTGTTCTCTTGTCCTATACTTGGTGTTCTAACCGGTGCAGCCTCAAGTTCGACTAGTGTTCTTGGTTGAAATATCCCTCGCTGCTTGGGAGTTTGGATGTCAGATGACTCTAGTTGATTCTTTTATGTTTTGTTTCCTCGGGGCTTGTTTGGGGCTGTTTCAAAAATATTCCAGAGTGAAAACGGTGGCTCGGCCTTCGTGAATGAGGATTTTTCTCTTGTCTTGGTTTGCCGTAATTGGCAAGAGTTTTTTCATCCTTTTTATAGCCCTCGCAGTAAAAGTCTCGAAAAGTGTCTAGATTGTGTTGCTTGTTGTATTTCTAGACTTGTTTGTACCTTTTGGCTTCTAGCGCTTTGCTAGTAGCTCTTTCTTTTTATATATAATCTTGCCGTTCAAAAAAAAAAAAAAAAAAAGCTATAAACATCGAATACAATTTTTTTGTTAATATGTTATGTATATATTTATTTGATTGCAGTTATTGCGACGAAATAACTTTATATGAATTTACTATATTCAGTGTTATGTTAAAATGACCTTTTACGTTCTAGATCATCTCATTGTTCATACGGGTAAATTCGATTAAATGTATAAAATGGTTAACTGTGACCTGAACCACGGGTAACCGCTCATTTTGGGTAGCCATATGTCCGGTTACCCACCTAGTAAGGTTTGGTTTCGGGTGGTAAAATGAATTACCCGCCTCATCATGGATAGTTTAAATCTTTCAACAAACCGAACCGTACCGAACTGCCCCGTGAACATCTAGTGAGAAGTGGTTAGTTTTGGCATCTAAAAAATAATCTTAAATTTGAAAATAGCCTCATAAATGAGTCAAGTTAAAAATAAGGAGGCGTTTGGTTGACCACCTTGGATTGGCTTTACATGTGATGTGACATTAGTTATTCGTTTGGTTGAAATTCGTGGGATTTAAAAATGGGATTGAACCCCAAACAGTAGATGAGTGAGAAAACTGGTCAAGTAACACCACTTTTTGTTTCATTTTTTATATTAGTTTTATCTTATATTGTTTCTTATATTTATTTGTGTCCACATATTTATATGGTGGTGGGCCATTATATTAATTTTAATATTTAAACAAAATTTTATATAAATAAAATTATATAAATTACATATTTTCTCACTCTCACATTAAATCTAAATGAAAATCCTAAACCCACTTACAAAATAAACGGGCCCTAAATGTCATCTCTAGACTTTAGTTATAGAAATGCAAATTTTTATTAAACTAACTATAAACCATTGTTATCATAAATTAACCCTAAAATCATACTAATTAAATGCATGTCTTTGTTTATTAAGGTTGCTGTCATCTACAATGTAATCTTTTTATAAGAAAAGTAAGCTTTAAAAATATAACAAAATGTTAGATTCAGGAAAATAATTATTTTACATTATATATAACAACTTCTTTACCAAACGTGTAAGTGTGTAACATACCTAGAAACATATTATAATAATTCATTCATCACAGTATCACACGAGTTTATAATGTACTCCGTAGTTTTTAGAATAAAATACGCAGACAAATGATATTCACTACACTAGTATTATGTATCATTACTCCGTATTATAGTTGACACTTGAGACTTTTTTATATCATAAATGCTCATTATTATATGACTTTTTGAAAAACCTATATAAATACCATTAGATGACAATATATTACAGTACTAAATATCTGGTATACTCACAAAAAAGTTAGTTTAATTATAATGGGAAAAAAAATACAGTGTATGTTATTTTCCTTTACATATTATTTATAGGTTTTGCGGATGGAACTACTATTCCTCCAACAGAATACTGTCATGTTGGAAGGTTATGAAGTGCCTTGATTATTATTCCAATCAACTCACAAATATTCATTCTAGAGTAATTACATTGGGCTAGGCCTAATTACATTGTACACACTAACGGGCCTATATACATAAATATCGACTAATAGTGAATCGCTGATAAAATGATATGCTTAAATACTTAAAACATACAAATATTTTAGAAGTCAATATACACGCAACATATAGTGACACCCCATATCACTGCTGTATATGCATACACATTATTGATAGCTACAAATTAATTATTCACGGATCACACATCCCAGACCGATATGTATGATGGAGCATATCAGCGTAACTAATGCCACATCTAAAAAGCGCATGCTGCTTCGTATGTCTGAAAACTAAAAATCCGGAAGCCATATGCCATTTGAAATCCCCCGTGACTTGTATCCACAGCTTATCG
This sequence comes from Artemisia argyi, assembly GCA_030686995.1. Taxonomy (NCBI): domain Eukaryota; kingdom Viridiplantae; phylum Streptophyta; class Magnoliopsida; order Asterales; family Asteraceae; genus Artemisia; species Artemisia argyi. The sequence goes on along the minus strand of JARVZY010011097.1, from coordinate 92,175 downwards.
TCCTTCAACATCTTTTGTAGAAGTCGCACTTCTTCTTCTGGTAAATGGGTTTGAGACGGCTCAAACCTCACTGCAATCAACTGCTCATTTGTAGATGTTTGAAACAAGCTGCTTGCCGAGGCCCTTATGGTATAATGCCTATTAATCTTAATTGCTAAGGTGAAATCCCCTAACCCTGACGTTTTAACGTCACCTGATATTCCTAAGCTAACAAGAAGGCTAACGTTGCCTCCAAATAATACTAAACGATCGTTAATTACATCTATTGGGGCATACATTGATACCACATCTGCATTTTTAACACGCAGACTACCCAAAACCCACACAAAGTTTGCTAGTATAATGTAAACTAAGAGGCATAATGCCAGTATACATGCTAAGGTGCTGATTATCTTACACCCGTTGGTTTTTACTCTTCCCAGCCAGTTATACATTCTCGGCATATCTTCCGCAACCTGTTTTAAATATAACAAAGCACATATTTACATGTTTCAGATAATGTAATGAAAGGATTTACGTGGTCAAGGACGGAGCTTGAATATTTTTCTTAAGGGGGCCGAAATTATAAGTTTAAACTAGCATTTAAAACATTTGAAATCGACATACAATACGGTAATGTTTATTACGTATAAGATATACATAAAAAGAAACGATGAAGCATAAATTCTCGCTAACTTGTAGAATAGGCCCAAATTTGTTTGAGGGGTACCATTCTTTGCAAAGCCCATATATTTTCGTATATCAAAACTCAAAAGGCCTTTACAAAAGCCCAATAGACCGTATCATGAAATTTTCCACCCACAATATCTATGCGTTCAAATAAAACACTCTCTTAAAGTAAAAAATGTAGGATAAGATATCAACCGTTAGATCATTGACTTTGACTTGATCACAGGCCATAAACACGTATGGCAATTTTGTAAATAAATTGAAGCTTAAAAGCATAGATAAATTTGCTGGAAGGCTATTTCTGTAATTATGCACCTTAATGCATGTATCAGACTATCAGTTACCAATCTTTGCTACAAACATTGAAAACCGAATAATCTATGAGTGCTAACATAGATTTTAATTTCTTATATATACGTGATGTAAATCGATTTTTTAGCATATTATTCGAACCACTAAGTAATATCCAATAATTCAATGAAACGATAAAAATAATATTATTGCTAAATGTACATTCATTGCAGCTAAACTATTCAATTGTCAAGTGTGCAAGGGCAACTAATGTAACGGATAGCAGGGTCTATCTTCTTTTTGTATTTAAAATATATGTTTTGTTTGATTTCTTAGCAGAAAAAAATAGTGAAGCTTTTAAAATTGGAAATAGACACAATAGACTTACAGTGGCGTTATTGAACTCAGTTTCACTAATAGAGAAAACAGAAGCGCGGCTTCTTGCCTCTGCCATTTCTTACGAGCCAAAATCTTCGAAAGTAACTTTTTTTTTTTTTTTTTTTTTTTTTTTGAACTTAATCTTTGAAATAAACTTGATGTGAAATTGTGAACTTTTAAACTTGAGTATATATATAGCTAGGCGTAGTCTAGATTTCGTATGGAAATTGTCAAAACTCATGTGGCATTACCATAAGAAGAATGATCAGGATGAAAATCTCCAAGGCTCCAAGCAACCATTCTTCTGCTAAATTAATGTAGACATTGCATCAGACACGTTAGATGCACAAACATAATTGCTATTGCAGAATAATTAAATACAAAACAAACCTGATTGAATACATCATTATTTGTTAAAAACAACCTGAATTAGCAAAAATACCCCCAAAACATGAAACCATTCCATCTTTGAATACTCCTTCAACCAATCACGCATTTAAATATTTAGCCAATTCAAATGAAAGTAACACGTATAAACACACTGAAACATAAATGCTCGAGAAAGATACTTGTAAAATAAAGAAAACCTATGGAGTGTGACCTTGAATCTCCATAAAGACTTGCACAATCGAAATGAAAAACAAAACGATATTGCAATTTGTTTAGGGTTTCAGATGAATTAAAAAATCATATGAAAAACTTTTCTGCTTTAAACTTACAAAAGTTAGCTAAATGAAGCTCATATAGATAGAGTTATAAGCCAGCCGAAATTTTCCTTGCAAATGTCTTTTGATAACTTCAACTGGCCTGCTTGGTATGCTAGCCTTCCCTATTAATTATAAACAATTCCACTCAGCTACGTTTCTTCACACCGCGATGTTGTGGGATGACCAAATCCTGATTAATTTTTATACAAATTGTTACGGTATGTTTTATACAACTGTTTTTGTAGGATTAAAATAAAGTGACCCAGTTGTCATGACCGATCTAACCAGTCAGACTAGATGAACCACCAAACTTATAGGACGCCTAGTTTAATGCCCAATCAAATACTGAAAACTATATCTTCCACAAATCCCAATAAGAATTTTCGTAACCGGTTTGATTTAGAAATATATTTGTGATGAGTCAGGTTCAAATTTTAGTGAAAATCTAATACAATGATTAGTGAACACTTTTAAGTAACTCTATCACGATTACTCTTCTTTTTTTAAGCTTACATTTGAACGATTGGTTTTGACACTTAGAACAAGCTAGTCCAAAAACGACCTTTTTGAGGATGAATGGGCGATTAAACTCAAGCTTATTTAATCATAAGTTTATGTAGCGCCGTCCTGTGGATTTTGGGGGTCATGTGCCATTTTTGCAAAAAAAAAACCCCAAATGATGTTTTGAGTTAAGGTTTAATATGATAACAAATCAGTTATATGGTATTATATCGTTGTATCAAGTTTCAAATTCCACCATTAGTTATAGTTTATTAAAGCATTAGATAGCATAAGCGCATGATTCAAACAAGAGTTTTAAATTGGCTAATTCCCTAGCTCAAAAGTTATTACTAATACGAGAAAGGCAACGGTCGCCGCGTTGCGGGCGTGACTGTTTTTTTCCCCAACCAATTAGTACATGATATCAAGTAGGCATACACTCATTGTTTATATACCATCTGCCATACATTTAAAGGTTGACTCATTGTATGTACTAGTCAGCCACAAGAAAAGAAGTCTACATGCATATTCTCTTGGTATACAACATTATTTTAAAAAAAAAAACGTGTTAACTACTGACTCTACCAACTATTTAAGTATTTATACATTTTTATTAAAAAAATTATCGAGTCCTCAACATTATGTCTTGTCCATTTTGGTGGCCGGTTTCAAGTTGTCTCAATGGTCTTTTTGCATAGTGTTTTTACTAGTTATAATTCTCGAGTACGCGCGAGTTTTTTTTAAAATTTTTTTTTGAATGATAAATTTTATTACCTAAAACACAAATAATTTAATCTTTGTTTTGTTTCATTTATGATTTTTATTTTTATTTGTTTATTATTAAAGATAATCATTTAAAAATTTTAATTCTGTTGTTAGTTGCATCTTATCTATATTTTTTTGTATTTATCTTCTACATATCAACAAAACAAATTTTTAAAATTTTAAATTAAAAAATAATAATTAAAATATTACCTAATAAGGAAATATCTTTTTTCCGAAATACGAAAGTACCCAATAGGAGTTTTGTTTTATTATATAAGTAAAAGATTCTCTATTTATAAAATTTGTCGTCGTTAAAAAAATGAAAAAAAAAACTAATTAAACAGAGTTGCACATGCTTACCGTATAACACCTTTTTACAAATACTCCGTAGTAAATTCGGTGAGTGAAATGTAGGGTTTTTAATTCCAGTTAATTTTTTAAATATAAAATTTGTATATTTTTTCATAGTTTGATGTTTAATTGCAGGTTCGAATGTTACGATCTACAAAACTTTTTTTTTTTTTTTTTTTTTTTTTTTTTTTTTTTTTTTTTTTTATGTAAGTTTTCATTTTTTAAAACTTTTTTTCGTTAACTATAATTTAGATTTTTAGGGTGTTTTGATTTTTTTTGTTAAATACTCTTTGGGTTAGGTTACATGAAAGAAAGGGACAAAAATATTGTTATTATGAAGTTTTTGAGTGACAAATAGTATTTTCGTAACAATTGCAATTTATTATTTTTTTATTCGCTTGATTAGCATTTGTACAATTTGCACCTCCTTATTTTTACCGAAAACGGCAACTTTCGTCATACACTTAAGAAAAATATTAGTCAAATGAGTTGTAGGCATTCTACGTTTATATGGTTTGAGGTTATGTGTTTTTATATGTAGAACTGAAATGAATTTGCTAATGTTAGATTTCTTATGCTAATGTTGTTTGTGATGAGGTTGGATGGCTTCGTTTCTGATTTGCTTTTTCAAACTGGTGTTGTAGGTATCGCTAAGGAAATAGGTTTGTGAGAACACCCATTTCTTGGCGGGGTGTTTACACTAACGCATTGGAAACACTCAGTATTTGCTGAACTCTATTTTTGGTTATTAGAACTATGGCGCATTTATTGACTTCTACTGAATCTTGCCATTTACCTTCACCTGAAGAGAACAAAAGCGAGTAAACAACATATGTATACCGACCTGTTTTTACAGGTTAGACACACTTCTGTCGTGTTTTAATTATGTTAGCTGTAAAACGTGCTATATAAGTAGAACTGGCTAAATGGGTGAACTCCATAACATGTCAAAAATACTTATTTTTATATAAGGTTTGAGTTATTGTAATGGTGTAAATTTCCAGTTTCTTATAATTAGTTTTTGTTTGGGTGTAGCAAGATTTTGATAGTTTTGGAAGTTCTAAATTTTTAGTATTTGCTATGGGCTTTCGTTATAGGTTCATGGTGGATAGAATTGGAGATGGTTAATGCTATGAAATAAAAGAGAAGGTGTTGTTTTGTGAGAGATAGTTTCGTGTTGTCAGAGACAACCGAATTAAGAATAACAGGAATAGAGAGATAAAACATGTTGCCAAAGGGTCTCTGTTGAATCACACAAGAAATAAAGGACTAAATTTTCCGGATACTTCTCTATTTCTTTTCTCATGTTTCAATTTCTCCAACTCAGTTTTCGGTGTAATTTCATATTGGTGACTTTGCTAAGGTGTGATGGTATTGGTTTTAGTTAGGATCTCAGATGGAGGGTAAACAAGTCTCACAAAGATAGGAAGGTAAAATTAGGGTTTTCCTTTAATTTGGATCTTTTTTTGTTACTTTTGTGTTTTTTAATAAATTTTTTGGGTTAATGGGGTTGCCTAATTAAATCTGTCTATTTTCACAGCTTATGAGTTTATTTTGATATGCGGAAACTCGCTTATGGTTTAGTACAAATATTGGTTTATTAGTTGCGGGAGGATTCAGGCTTGCGTTATGGTTTCTGTTTTAGGATTGAGGGTTACTTGCACTCATGTTTTTCCTTCTTATGCTTTAGTACAAATTTAAGTTTCTGATTTGCAACGGGTGGGTTTGGTTGCTAAAATGGGACCTGAGGTGGGTGGGTTTAGGTACTTAAATGGGCTGAAATAGGCGTGTTTGCGTGCTGAAACGTGGGCTGAAAGAAGGGTTTTTTGGTTTTAGGTTATTTCGCACAATCACAAGCATAAGATTCCAGGTTGTTGATCAATCTTAAGAAGAATATCTTGGCGCGCCAACCCATACCGAATTGTGCTTGCAGCCACAGTGGGTGTTTGGTACTCCTATAATTGGTCGTGCAACGTTTGTATAAAAAAGGTAATATTGTTCACTGTGCTCATAAGTTATAAAGCAAGCTACAGTCATCTGTGGCTGTTGAAAAACATCGTCGATTGGATGCTAAAAAGAGTAAAATTATTTAGTTATTTGGGCGATGACGATTTTATGCATTCATATATTTTCTTACCATAATCTACCAATACCGGTAGCTTGGCGGGACACGTACTTTTTATGAAAATTTATGTATTTCTTCATTTATATACTTTTTTAGAAGATTTAAATTGAGATTTCATATTGGACAAAGTTTCGAAAACTTGTAGGTACATTCGGGGCAGTTATTGCTTAGGTAACTCAGATCCTGCTACAAGTATTCCGGTCTCCATTCAGCAATACCCTTCTGATGTGGCCACTGGAAATGATGCAGGTACCATAACATCAACTATTCCGACCTTCCGCACTCGGTTTGTTGTTCAGGACTGTAAACAGGTAAGTATTCACTTCCAACTTCGGGATCGAAATACAAAACCTGATTAGTACAGTACAACAATATAACCATCGGTAAACTAAGTGACCAATGTTATGCAGACCAGTAACACTTAAGATCCCCTTTCGACCCATTTACTATCATTAATCTACACAGTTATATTTTATCCATGAAGGTGAATAAACACAGTTTTTGAAAACACTATCTTATAAGGATAAGGTTTACCCAAAAAGCCCCTTCTTAACTTGGGTAAGTAAGCATGAGCCAAGGGATGTTAAACTAAAGAGTTTTACGGTTGTAAGGTTTTGTTGACAGCTCTTTGATCGAAGTCATACCAGACGAATTCTAGATGTCATGATTATCTAATTATAGTGTGTATCAATGAAGCATGAGATAAGGTTTATTAATTTATGTTTTTGATATAACCTTGGTAGTTTTCGACTGTCAGGAGATCGGCTACAATAACATGTTTACAATTCGATTTTTAGTCAATGTATCGTGTTTCATTATTTGTCCATGCCTGAGGAAACCAAGCCAGCCATGGCAAAGTGTTTTGTACTATATTTGGTCATCTGTCATTACATGCGGTTTAGGGGACTGGATACATAATAATGATGATGAGACCAGGTATAATTTCTATAACCAAATGTATATTATGTAATATAAAATTAAAGTTCTTTTTTGCATACGTGGATATATATGTTGCATATATGTGTTTTATGTAATAGCGTGATGTGATGAATTACAAGTGAGGGGTGTTTGGATGTATTTTTGGAACTAATGTAACACTCGATTATAATGCAATGTAACACCAAACCTGGCCCGTTTTGACCCGTATAACAGTGTTAGGATATGCTTATTATTTTAATTTTTATATATGAAAACCACTGATTGCATGCTTTTAAAAGTTCTTAGGAAATATGGGAATAAGAGTTAATTATAACATCATCTTTAATAAGCAATTTAAACAAGAAGTTATTCAGAAGCTGCAACCCACCACAACACCTGCCAACCAGATAAATCAGCCAGCTGGTACATTTGTGTTGGAGCAAAAAAAAGAAAACAGAGGAGTAGTTAATCAGAAACAGCAACCCAACACAACAAATGCTAATCACTTAAATCAACCTGTTGGTACATTCGGGGTTGGGAAACAAAAACAAATTCACTGTGGGCCTAATCAAAGACGGTTTATTTGTTTTATCGGGTCTGCTTATATGTTATTGATAAGAAGAAGTAGTCAATCCCAAACACCCCCTTTGCTTATTGTTTTACGAAAATGTAATAAGCCCAAACACTTGCTAGAATGTGCCTATTGTGTTTTACATGCTTCGAAAGTGCGAGGCTAACTGGAAATGGCTTTTCGCAAATGCGCACACTAATTCAAATAAACTTACCCAAACACCTATGGGTGCAAGTGTGCAATTTTCTGCCTTGGTCATTTGCATATAATACCTGCTTAACTTCATTTATTTTGTGTAGTTCTATCATTATCAACAAGTTGAATGTGATTAGCCATTGTGCTCTTCTTCTCAAAGTCAAAGCAAAAAACGACAGCGTCAATCAAGCGACCTTAAATAGGATTTACCTGAAGTCAGAGAGTTGTGGGAAATGGGTCAAGAATGATGGATGTAAGTGTGGACTATTGTGTATAATAACGGGTCCTCTCTGGTTCATTTTCGGATAGCTTTTATTGGTTAGTCGAACTGGTGGCGACACCGGTTCCCGGTTGAACCCGTTGGTCCCGTCCGATTTTCAAAACTATATGTACCATCAACTTGTTAGATTGTATGAAGTTTTGTGTGTTTTATTAATTTGTATTATGTGTAAAATAACATGTCCTTTTCATTTTAAGATGTTTTAAAAATAACATTAAATTAGTGTGTTTAATTATTTTATATGGATTATATTGTAGCTTGTTTAAATTGTACATTATGAAAATTTTATTGTATTTTTTAGTAAGTGATGTTTTAATAGATTGTATTTAATTTGGTGTTGTATGAAGCTTTGTGTGTTTTATTAATTTGTATTATGTGTATAATAACATGTTCTTTTCATTTTAGGATGTTTTAAAAATAATATTAAATTAGTGTGTTTAATATATGGATTATATTGTAGCTTGTTGAAATTGTACATTATGAAATTTTTATTGTATTTTTTAGTAAGTGATGTTTTAATTGGTTGTATTTAATTTGGTGTTATATGAAGCTTTGTGTGTTTTATTAATTTGTATTATGTGTATAATAACATGTTCTTTTCATTTTAGGATGTTTTAAAAATAACATTAAATTAGTGTGTTTAATTATTTTATATGGATTATATTGTAGCTTGTTTAAATTGTACATTATGAAAATTTTATTGTATTTTTTAGTAAGTGATGTTTTAATTTGTTGTATTTAATTTAGTAGATATGTTTTTAATTGATTATACAATGTGAGTAAATCATTGTACTTTTAAATATTGTGGTGTTTTAATAAGAGTATTAATTACATTTCACTTTTCTCTCTCATTTGACCATTTTTCAACAAATCAACTTTTCACTTTGACTGTTTATCCTTTATAAGTAGTATAGATAGTTTATTGGCACATGTGAACGAACACAACATTACGAAAACTTGCTTAAGCATCTAACATAAATAAAAAAGTAACAAAATTCTAAAATCCTAAACTTTTAACAGTATGCCCGTCTTTAGACATTTTGTTCCTCTTATCAACTTTGCTCGTGATGGCTTATTAAAAGACATCAACGGGATGTACACTAAGAATCAGCTCATATAACTAATCATGTTCGCTTAAAACCATTTATATATTACTCCCAAAAAAAATTGGAAACCGTTAGTCCATTACAAAAATAAAAACGATAGAAGACTTGGAACCAAAGAGATATATAGAAAGCTCAGTCTCCACTTTCCACCAACTGTAGTGAATATCCATTTACTGGATGTAGTTAAAGACACACAATTTATGTTAAGTCACGTATTCCACCCATTAACAATGTCCTTATCCAAGGGTCTTGAGCCAATTATGTTCATAACAACCATCTTTGTATTATAGGTTCTACCAAAAGTGAGCAAGCCTGTAGATGTTGCACAATCATGTAATAAGTAATCATTCACAGGTTGTTGAAAGAGACCCATACATAAAACTAATCTATACAAACATTAGTTGTTTGCATACGAATGATGGCAAATAAAATCCAACAACACAAGGCTTGTGTTAAACATTAGCTACCAAAATATATTTCACATGGCACCTAAATCAAATTAGCAGTTTATGCATACCTGCAATTTCTATCAGAAACCCAAATAGACTCAACCCAATCCCAAGACCAATACACAACCTGGATCGATGGGCAGTCTATCAATAAGCAACAAAGAAATAGAAATGTAAATAAGCAGTCACAATAAACTTTGATCAAATAAGAACCATCAGCAAGAAAAAGACCGAATACCAAACAAAATCACAAAGTTGTACAATTGGTGTATCTCAAATGAGCTTCATAAAAAAAATTAAGGGCTCAAGGACTGGTCCGATTGGTTAAGTTTGGGTACTCAAACTTGTATGAGACACAACCCTTTTCCCCAAAATATTTTAGCTTTCTAGTTGGTTCCTTTTAAAATAAGCATTGTCTAAAAAGCAACTCCAAATAGCTTACTAAAAAAACTTTGATCACAAATAGTCCAGCCATTTAACTTAATAATCACAAACCCCCTAAATAAGGCCATAACCCAAACGCTATAATGCCAATCGTACATCATTCTCAAACCACTCAAAACGTAGTGCAAAGTGCGACCACCAAAAACTAAAGAAAGCTCTAAGTATATTTAAATAAGCTTACTTAAGACCTTGAAAAAAGCTTAATAGCTTCTTGTTTTTTATTGAAAGCTTTATAGCTTTTTAAAACATATGAAGATATTGTGAGTCTATCACATAGCAGGTTACAAAAGAAATATCTCAAAATCCAACTATGTATCAATGAGGAGTATGTTTTATGGGAAGTGATTTGCACACTCCCAAAAATGATTGGCACACTCAAATTTTGAGTGTGTTGACATTTATACCCTCACATTGTTTGGACTTATTCTTATCCTGTAAGGGTATAAATGTCAACACACTCACATTTTGAGTGTGCCAATCATTTTTGAGAGTGTGCAAATCACCTCCTATGTTTTATTGTTTTTAATAAAACTGTACTTTATGATTAACTATGTATCAATGTGGAGTACTTTAGGCTATTGTAAACATCTAATCCAACTTTTTATCATAAAATAGAAGATTCATATATTAACTCTGTTAATCCAGTCCACTGGAGGCAAAATAAATAAAATAAAATAAAATAAAATAAAATAAAACTTGAAAAGACGTGCAAACACATGGAAATTGAAAAATGTGGTAAACCAAAACATGTACCAAGTATGAGGCAATGGAAACAACTCTTGATCACCATAGGCTTTATGAAAATGAAGTCTCCGTGGGCCAACACGTAATAACTTGTAAAATGTTTTAGAAAAAGAATAAACAGTTTACAAAACGCAATCCCAAATACACCTTTAAAATCCCACAATAAATAGTTAAATTATAAGTTCAGTGAGCTACTCGTTCAAGTTCCAATTTATCAAACCTACTTTTGAGAATCCTTTTGGTATGGCTTCTTGGGAAAGGTTGCAACTTATGTACGAATGATTACTTATCATACTTTACAACTATAAGCTAATCCAAACACTGAATGATATATAGTGTATGATATAACTATAAGCTAATAATCTTCTTTTTCTAATAAACATAAGCTATTTCAATAAGGTTATCCATATACAGTGGAAGAGCTACACAAATATAGGGGATACAGTTACAACAACAATGAGTTGATAAGATTAGAATATTCTAGAGTTTTAAACTAGTCACTTATGCTTATCCTTAATACGCCCCCGCAAGATGGAGGATCCGTCGGAGACTCCAATCTTGGAACGAAAATGAATGAATGGACCATGACCTAATGGCTTTGTAAGCATATCAGCTAGCTGATCTTTGGAGTTAACATGAAGAACACGTAGTGATCCTGCAGTAACACACTCACGAACAAAGTGATAGTCGAGAGCTAAGTGTTTCATACGGGAGTGATAGACTCGATTGGCACATAAGTATGTTGCACCTGTGTTATCACAGAACAAGGTAGGAGGCTGTCTGAGAGTAATTCCCAGTTCATGTAATAAGTTCTGAACCCATATAATCTCAGCAGCTGCATTTGCTAAAGCTTTGTACTCGGCTTCGGTTGATGAACGAGAAACAGATTTTTCTCGGGCCGATCTCCATGAGATAATATTGGAACCCAGATATAAAATATATGCAGTAGTTGAGCGTCCATTATCCCGAATACCACCCCAATCTGAATCGGAGAAGGCTGTAAGAGTAATAGGAAAAGCACGTTTAAGAAACAACCCATGGTGTATTGTGCCTTTCAAGTAACGCAACACTCTTTTTAAGGCTTGAAGGTGTAGTTGTGTGGATGCATGCATGAACTGAGATAACTTATTGACAGCAAATGATACATCAGGTCGAGTAATGGCCAAATATTGGAGTGATCCAATGATACTTCGATAAGATGATACATCAACATTAGGAGAGCCGTCAATAAGTGATAATGTTTCTGTGGAATTCAGGGGTGTAGCAACTTCTTTGGCACCACTCATCTTAAATCGAGATAGTAAATCCGCTATATGTCGATGTTGAGAGAGAAACAAACCTGATGTAGTGGATATGACCAGAATTTTGAATTGTTCCCTGTGAGAATTATATCATCGACATACACCAGAAAATATGCAGTGACACCATCTTGATTGTAAATAAACAAGGAAGCATCAGCAAGTGATTTGCGAAAACCATAAGCATTCAATTCATTGTACCAAGCGCGTGGGGCCTGTTTGAGACCATACAATGCCTTTCGAAGCTTGCAAATGTGATTAGGGAACTGAGGATGTATATATCCTGGTGGTTGAACCATATAAACATCTTCATGTAGTGTACCATGCAAAAATGCATTATTTACATCGAGTTGACGTAAAGGCCAGTTGTGTGATAATGCAAGGCACAAGATGACCCGAATAGTCACGGGTTTTGACACCGGGCTGAAAGTCTAAAAATAATCACGTCCAGGTTCTTGAAGAAAGCCTTTTGCCACAAGCCGAGCTTTGTATTTATCTATAGAGCCATCAGGTTTACGCTTAATGCGGAAGATCCATTTACAACCGATTGGTACATGAGATGATTTAGGAACCAATTCCCAAGTTCCGTTTCGTAGTAAAGCATTAAATTCATCATCCATTGCTTGTCGCCACAGAGGTTCTTTGACAGCTTGGTTGACAGTCATAGGTTCCAATGTAGGAGGAAGTGGATGCTTAGTGATGATATTGATGTACTTATCGCCGAAGTATTTCGGATTCCGTTTTCTTTCACGAGCAGGACGCTCAATAGGGGGACTGGATATGTGGTGATGAAGAATTTGTTGGTGGAGTGAAAGATGGAGAGGTAAGAGGGATATTTATTGTTTGTTGTTGAGATGCAACATCATTGGTTTGTGGAGAGGTAGATGATGTTTCTGTTTCAGAAGTTTGTGGTGTTTGGTTTCGAGAAGGACTAGGTGAATGGGATTCCATTATTGGTATTTGAGTAGGTTGTGAATCAGAAGATGGAAAAGGTTGTGGAGTGGGAGATGAAATTGTTGGTGATGAAGGGTATATGGGTGAGTCACTAGTAGAAGGGTTCTGTTGGTCGTTAGCTTGTAATGATCCTCTACCAGAGATATCTCGAACAAGGTTGGTGAACTCGTGTGATTTATTGCGACCTTGGAGTGGGAAAACATTCTCAAAAAAATTGCCATGTCGAGAGAAATACATGCGATTTGTTGTGGGGTCCAGACATTTATATGCGGATTTAGATGACGAATAACCAAGAAAAATGCATGATGTTGACCGAGGTTGAATCTTAGATGTATTATATGGGCGTAACCATGGGTAGCATAGACAACCAAAAGGTTTCAAGGAGCTGTAGTTTGGTAACTTATGGAATAGCATTTGAAATGGAGATTTAAAAGATAAAACTGAAGAAGGGAGTCGGTTTATTAAATAAACAGCGGCTTGAAAGGCGTGTGACCAGTAATGAAACGGAAGAGATGAAAAGTGAAGTAAAGATAGCCCCGTTTCAACGATATGGCAATGACGCCTCTCAGCGGTGCCGTTATGCCCAGGAGTGTGTGGAGGAGATGTGAGGTGAGAAATTCCGCATGAACTTAAAAATGGAATGAGTTTCTGTTACTCTCCACCATTATCCGAAAAAATAGCTTTTATCTTGGTTTGAAAGTAATTTTCCACTAGCAATTTGAATTGGGGGAAGAGAGTATTTGTATCAGATTTTTTCTTCATTGGATATAACCAAATATACTTGGTGTAATGATCAACAAAGATGATATAATACTCAAAACCATCAATTGATTTTCGTGTTGGTCCCCACACATCAGTATAGATAAGTTGCAATGGTTCGGTACTCACAAGAGAGTTTACTGAGAATGGTAATTTATGACTTTTATTTGATAGAACAAGAATTACAATGAAAATCAGATACTGAACTGACTTTTAAACCATTTCCCTTAAGAACTGGGCTAAGAACTTTGTTGGACGGATGACCGAGCTTGTGATGCCAATCAGACAATGAGTATCTGATGGTTGCATTTATTTGTGGATGAGGTTGAAAATTTGCGCAATAAATATCACCGATGTTCTCCCCCCTTAGTAGAGACGCCCCCGTGCGAAGATCCTTCACAAGAAAATGAGAGGGAAAAAAATTCAACAGAAACCGGGTTAGATTTACATAATTTTGCTATAAGATATCAAATTATGTCTTAAACTTGGAACGCATAAAACATCGGACAGAGAAAGTGGTCTATGAGATGTATTAATTTTTGTTTGACCAATGTGTGAAATAGAAAGACTTTTACCGTCACCCAAGAGTATCTCGTCTGGTCCTCCGTAGTCTGCATATGTTTGCAAGGCTGATAAGTTGGATGTAGCATGATGGGAAGCTCCACTATCGAATAACCATGGTTGCTGCACAGCTGAGGAAACAGTGGTGGCATTAGCTACTGGAATTTGTTGTGCATTCGTTGATTCAGAATTCACAACAGTGATATTGTTCTCCCTTAAGAACCTTGCGAGCTTTCTACAATCAGATGTCGCGTGACCTCGCGTGACCTGAAATTTCACAAAACTGACAAGACAAATCTGCTCGATGGGAGCGATTACCATTTTGACTTTGCCATGGACAATAAGAACGGTTACCATAACCACCGCGAGATTTTCGGTTGTTAGAGTTGTATGCTTGAAATGATTTCTGAGATTGTGGTGCCTTGGAATTTTGCCTTTGAGTTGCATTGATAGTGGGAATAACAGGAAGAGACGCTGAATCTTTTTCCTTAATCATCCTTTCAAAATCATTGAGTTTTTCAAATAACTCTGCATATGTAATAGGTGATTCACGAACCTTTATGGCTGCAACAATAGAGTTGAACTCATCGCCTAGTTGAGTGATGATATGAACAACCAGGTCTTCTGCACTTATGGGATTTTGAGTGAGAGCCAATTCATCAGCAATGGATCGCATTTCATTCAGAAACTCAGCGATTGATTTGTTTCCTTTGGGAGTACTAGCAAGTTTAGCTTTGAGTGAAATGATTATGCTTCGTGAGGAGTTTGCATAGCTTAGAGAAAGTCGTTCCCAAGCTTCTGAAGATGACTCAGCAAACGAGATAACAGGTACTATCATTTCTGAACAAACTACCAAGGAATTGTGATGGTATAACTTGAGTTGTATCACTAAGAAGGGTTTGATCTTGCCGATACCATTGAACATAAGCAGGGTTGATAGTCTTCTTTTCTGCATCAAGGAATTGTGATGGTATAACTTGAGTGCCATCAATGTAAAAGTAAAGTAACTCCCAATACCGTCTTCCACGGGTTATGGGTCCCAATACCGTCTTCCACGGCGTATGGGGGAGGTTGAGATGTAGACAGCCTTACCCCTACCTAAGGTAGAGAGGCTGCTTCCGGTTCTACCTAAGGTAGAAAAGGACCGAACCCTTGACATCAATGTATGTTAGCAAATTCAGGCCAATAAGGGTTGATTGGATCTGTTTTCTCCAAACAGGAAAGTTTGAAGAAGTAAGCTTAATAGGAAAATGGGTTGGTGCATTTAGTTGTATGATGTTTGAGGCCATAGAGAAAGAAAAAAATGAGAATCAGACTCGTTGGAGTGATGAAGGTCTCTGATACCATATAGAGGTAACAGGAATTGTACGTGAAAAGGTTACATTCATTATTGATTGAAATTGATGTACATATATACAGTGGAAGAGCTACACAAACATAGGGGATACAGTTACAACAACAATGAGTTGATAAGATTAGAATATTCTAGAGTTTTAAACTAGTCACTTATGCTTATCCTTAATAATCCAAACACACTCTAAGTCATATTCTGATATTCAACATAACATGTAACAACAGCATACGCAATAACACCATAATTAAAGTTACTCTAGAGAAAACTAAAGGAAACTCTGACACTTAACCTTTGCTAAACAACTCTCAATCCATGAAAATTTGTAAAATAGGAGTGTCCCTTTATCATAACCACACAATTAGACCCATTAATTGAAGAGGGAAAAAAGAAAAGAAAAGATGATAGTTATCTTAAAATGCTATACACCTTCTGCAAAATACCATTTACAACAACCTTATTTCGAATTCAAAATGAGCTGTATATGAAGAGGAAGGTGATGATAACTTTATTTTGAAGAGATTAATTATTTCGAATTCACAATGAGCAAGATTGATGCTCGGTATCTCAGTATACATGTGAAGGAGATTTAAATTTCAAAATAAGAGTACAAGACTACAAGGGCTCGTCGAGTCGTCGCCCCTTCGCCATAGTGACATGGCAGCCTCGCCGCAGCGAGCCACGAAACCCGCCCCGGGTCATCCCTCGCCACACGTGCTCTCTTTGCCCAGACGGCGAAGCAATTCTACTGACAAGTAGGGCCCAAGTTTAAAATCAAACAATAAATAAGAAAGTTAGATGAGTTATTGATTTATTGGTGGCTCCCTTTTTTTGTTGAGTGTATTATTAGGGTTGGTTAAGTGAGAGCATTTAGGGAACTGGTTTTATATACCAGGTTAAGTTTAGGCTAGTGTAATTATGTTAGTGGACTTGGGCTGCTTCATTTTAAGTTATTAATTTGTGCTCAAAATAAATAAAATTTGTTAATTTTGATTACTTTATAAAAGATTTAGGTACATTTAGTTTTTTTTTTTAAATGGGCACATTTAGCCCATTGGAAAGTTAAATGGCCACAAATGAGCACATATTTTTTCTCAATTATATAATATATTTAATTTTTTAAATATAAATGGAGTATTCCGTTTAAGGAATTTATTACGTCATTTTCGGTCTTCTATAAAACAATTTGTATAATATGTGCTTGTTTAGCCCGTGTCCGTGCCCTCCCAGCCCGCCCGTTTTGCCACCTCTCTACTAAAAGGGATGTTAAAATTGGTGTTGGGCTTGCAACTGCTTACCCAAAATTTTAAGTTATAGGGCTGAATTTGTTGTTGAATCAATTATAAGAAAATATTAGGTTGTCACTTATTCAAATTTTCGGTATGTTTTTAATGAATGAATTATAAGAAAATATTGTAATTTTATATTAATGAATGAATTTTCGTTTATTTAGAAAAATGAAAAAGAAAATAAAATAAGAAGTGGTGAGACTCAAATAAGTAAGTTGTGGTTAGTTGCAGGGGCGAAGCTTGGAAATTTCGAGTGGGGGGTCGGTATCTAAAATTTTTTTTTCCTAACACTATGGGGGGTCGAAACCGAATTAAATTGGGGGGGCGAAACCGAAAATACCGAAATTTTTCTACACGAAAACTATATACCCCTACATCGCAAAAAAAATTTCGGGGGGTCGGCCGCCCGAGTCGTCTCCCCTTCGCCATAGTGACATGGTAGCCTCGCCGCAGCGAGCCACGAAACCCGCCCCGGGTCATCCCTCGCCACACGTGCCCTCTTTGCCCACACGGCGAAGCAATTCTACTGACAAGCGGGCCCAAGTTTAAAATCAAACAAATAAATAAGAAAGTTGGATGAGTTATTGATTTATTGGTGGCTCCGTTTTTTTGTTGAGTGTATTATTAGGGTTGGTTAAGTGAGAGCATTTAGGGAACTGGTTTTATATACCAGGTTAAGTTTAGGACTTTAGGCTAGTGTAATTATGTTAGTGGACTTGGGCTGCTTCATTTTAAGTTATTAATTTGTGCTCAAAATAAATAAAATTTGTTAATTTTGATTACTTTATAAAAGATTTAGGTACATTTAGTTTTTTTTTTTAAATGGGCACATTTAGCCCATTGGAAAGTTAAATGGCACAAATGAGCACATATTTTTTCTCAATTATATAATATATTTAATTTTTTAAATATAAATGGAGTATTCCGTTTAAGGAATTTATTACGTCATTTTCGGTCTTCTATAAAACAATTTGTATAATATGTGCTTGTTTAGCCCGTGTCCGTGCCCTCCCAGCCCGCCCGTTTTGCCACCTCTCTACTAAAAGGGATGTTAAAATTGGTGTTGGGCTTGCAACTGCTTACCCAAAATTTTAAGTTATAGGGCTGAATTTGTTGTTGAATCAATTATAAGAAAATATTAGGTTGTCACTTATTCAAATTTTCGGTATGTTTTTAATGAATGAATTATAAGAAAATATTGTAATTTTATATTAATGAATGAATTTTCGTTTATTTAGAAAAATGAAAAAGAAAATAAAATAAGAAGTGGTGAGACTCAAATAAGTAAGTTGTGGTTAGTTGCAGGGGCGAAGCTTGGAAATTTCGAGTGGGGGGTCGGGATCTAAAATTTTTTTTTCCTAACACTATGGGGGGTCGAAACCGAATTAAATTGGGGGGGCGAAACCGAAAATACCGAAATTTTTCTACACGAAAACTATATACCCCTACATGGGGGGTCGAAACCGAATTAAATCGGGGGGTCGGCCGCCCCCCCCCCCCCCCCCCCCCCCCCCCGGCCCCTTAGAAGTTGCGCCCCTGGTTAGTTGTGATAAGAGAGTTTTAAAAGGAGGTTTGTTACGGTGACGTGTCACCCGTGAGACCCAAATGAGTAGATTTCTCAACTCACCACACTAAGTGCTCTAAGCGTTTAGATCAGTGCACCTCCATAAAAGAACCAATGAGGGAAAAGGTCTTGCATGCATAGCCAGGCCTTGAGGATGTTTAAGTTGTAAGAATAATAACTTTTTAACTTAAACAAATTCTTTTATAAAAGTATGACGTCAATTTTAGTATTATTAAATTGAATGGACCAATAAAATGGTACCACCTTGTCAAAGATGACATTAGTATAAAACCATTGTTTAATACTTCATCCGTTCTATAATTATAGTCTACTGTTACTTTTAAAGTCTTTAGTTTTCAATTTTGATTTTAAATATTTTTATTTGTGTTATATATTAATTGATGCAAAATATATGAATGAATTGACTTTTAAATGTATTTTTCATTGGTATAAATTTTATCAAGTATTATATAACACAAATAAAAATATATAAGGTCAAAGTTGAAAAACAAAGATTTAAAAAGTCAACAGTGGACTATAATTATCGGACGGATGAAGTAGTATTAATAGAATGGAAATGTGATTCAGTTAAACTCATTCCACACGATTTCAACCCCAAGTTACAATTATACATGTTTTTGTTTAGGGTGGTGATTTGTACACTCTCATAATTGATTGGTACACTCAAATTTTAAGTGTCTTAACATTTATACCTTTACAGGTTGAAATGAGTAAAAGTGATGCGAGGATATGAATGTTAAAACACTCAAAATTTGAGTGTGCTAATCAATTATAAAAGTGTGCAAATTATCTCTCTTTCGTTTATGTACACCAATGGTTCAATCAACAACGCATGCTTGTCATTTTTGTCAATAAGTACTAGTTTACTTTAATATTACACATATAGGCCTGTCGGACAAGATTTAGCCGGGTCTTGGCCGGAATAGCCCGGGTCTAACCGGGTATTGGCCGAAATAGCCCGGGTCTTGGCCGGAATCGTCCGGGTCTCACCGGATATAGTCGTGTCTAGCCAGTTCTTGGCCGGAATAGCCCGGGTCTTGGCTGGAATAGCCCAGGTCTCACCGGATATAGCCGGGTCTAGCCAGTTCTTGGCCGAATAGCCCGGGTCTGACCAGATATAGCCGGGTCTTGGCCGGATATGGCCCGGTCTAACCGGATATATCTGGGTCTTGGCTAGAATAGCCGGGTCTTGGGCGGATATAACCGGGTCTTGTTTGTCTAGCGGTGGTTTATAAACAACTGGACCGGTTGAACGGTTGAACCACCGTACTGGTCGATTGGTAGGCTAGTTTAATGCCCAGTCTGATATATCTTCCGCATATGCGGGGGAAAAAATGTAGTATCTATATCATGTAATTTGTATTCTTCTAACTAGTACTTTAGTGGTAAAGAGGAATATGACCTGCTCATGAACCTGCTTAAAAAGGTCACAGCAGTTTTATTAGGCACAAATGGTAAATTTGACCTTTTGATTGTACACATTTGGTGCAACATTCACGGCACTTGTATTAGGCTCGATAAACAGACTCGGAATCAAAACAACTTTATGTGGGTCCACCCTCCCATTTTGGAGCATAAAATGAGTCTCAATAATCAACTCATTAGCCAGGCAAGCACATCACTCGTTTGTGTTATGTAAGCTAGTATAGCAAACCAACGGAGGAAACTGTTCTATTTCAAGTAACTTCCTTATAATAGTTGATGCATTCACTGGTCAATCGTGTATCGTAAGGACATAGTGATAAAGATATGAGAGCTTTTTCTAAATCATAAGCTTTGTCTAACCACTGACATTTCCTCCGAAAACCATCCATGTTCATCTAAGTTCTAATCATCATTAAGCCTATGTTCATCAAGTGCATCTTGTAATTACTCGCTTAGCTTAGTTGGATCTTGAGCATGAACAAGGATTGTACTCACCATGGTTGAAGAAGATTTACCCTGATGGACTTCAACTGTTTGATGAACACCATGTTGTAACGACGATGTCATCTTGTTACTCTAGTAGCATTAAGATTACTGCAAGAAAACACTCCTTTAATAGAATAACAAATTTTGAGCTCTCGTATCTTAGTTTTCCTGACTGACATCATGTATATCCGAAAATCCACAATCTGCAGTAAAACCATAATATCTCTCCATATGATAATAAATATCTAATTATTTTGTCACCAAAACTGATGCATCAATTATGATTTTTATAAAACACTTGGTGAGCAAATACATAACACAACTTGTTTACTTTTATCAGCAAGGCCATCACAAAATTAAGATTTTTTTTATAATCAAAGTGCAACATATATATATGAATAATAGTTCATGAAAGGTTATTTAAGATAACAAAAGTTTTGTTGTCTTGGTAATTAGTCAGCTTAGTGATATTGAAAAAAGACACATGGCATCACAAAAACTTGATAGATAAACCATCACAAAAGCTTAGTGATAAATTAAACTTGGTAATTAGTCAGCTTAGTGATAGCGAAGTTCATTATATAACCCGTAAAAATAAAAGTGTAAATTGAATGGTTTCCAATTTTAGTTTATACAAATAAACCATCACAAAAACTTACAAATGCATTACTGAACCTAATTTTTTTATAACATATTTAGTGCATAAAAGGTATAATAAACTCAAAATATGGTCAATTCTTTATCTATTTAGATGCTTCCGAGTATATAACTAGAGGAGAGCAATAAAGCTGAAACTTTATAGGATTTCTTGATTTAGGCTATGGTTGTTAACAAAATATCCGTATTCAGATATCCGAAAACTTGATCATAATTTATTAAAAAGTTGGGTTTTATGAAGGGACAGTTTTGGAACCCATATAAAGTTTTTCAAAAATTATAGATATCTGGATATTCAGATATGTAAAACTGTTATCTGAAATTTCAGATATCCGAATTAAAAAAACTTAGATAAAATATTATGTCTAACATAAAACCATCATTACAAATTTCGGATATCCAAATGTATGATATAACTAGTTATTGACAAGTACATTAAATTGTTTAAATTAACAACAAAAAAATATTGTCAGAAAATGTCTCATTTCATATTTTTGCTTTAAGCCTTAAATAACCATGAGACGACTCTGATACCATCATAATCATATTTACCTCATTGATAAATCTTTATCTTTTAGATAACTTTGTCTAAATTCATCTGCTAATTGTTTGCGAAAGTGATTTTAAACTCCCAAAACCAAATAAACCAAACCGAATTTTTGGTTTTTTTGGTTTTGGGATTTTAAATTCACTTTCGCAAACAGTTAGCACATAAATTTAGACAAAGTTATCTAAAAGATAAAGATTTGTCAATGAAGCAAAACAAACAAATGCTCTTTTTTTCCAAATACAATGATTACAATCATAGACAAGTTTAAGGAATCGAAACAGGAAAAGTAAAACCGAAGTTAAGTATCAATTGTGCTTAATCCAAAAAGATATACAGAAACGCAATGTTATTTTCATTTGTCAGCAGGCCCACTATGAAATTAATATATTTTCTTTGATCAAATGCACCAGATGGTGCTTAGTGGCTAAAAAGAACAATGATACGTAAACCTGTGTTGGTACCAATGGTGAAATCGTTTTGGTTGCTGCTACTTAACCCGAGTTCTGTTGATTTGATGGGTTGATAAATTGATATTGTGCTTTGAATATGTGTATATGGCGCTTCAATTAAGTTCATATATGAACAAGGGTAATGGCGCAAGAACAACGGTTTGATATTTGTTAAGGTGTTTATTCTTTTAGATTTAGTTTTAGTTTCATCTTATCAAATACAACTGGGCAAATAGAGAACCCAACTCAATAACTATTAATCTATGAGTACATTATGAAATTGTGCCTAGTGGTTAGCATAAACGATATTCACAAAATCGGTTTGGTTACTATACAATAATGTAAATGTATATGCAAAGATAGAGTTGTGTTAGTACCAATGGTGGAATATTTAGTTGATGCTTTGCCGTGCAAATAGCCTTGTAAGGACCCGGTCACTTTTGTTTAACTTAGGGGATTTGGGATAGATAGAAACTAAAACTGGGTTTAACTAAAGAGGCTCAAACCAAGCTATACATAAGCTATACATACCTTAGGTATATGGGATCAAACTAAGCTCTTAACTTACTTTACAGCATAGTTGTTAGGATCCCGATCCTGATTTTAGGATCTTACGATTTTACGATACTGCAAAGCAAAAATGATCCAGATCCTACATAGGAACTTTACAAGCTTAAGATCTTATAAGATCACGATCTTGACTATACGATCTTAAGATCTAATCCGATCCGATCTTACTTTTCTCAGATTACAAACTAAAAAACTATAAATTTATGGGTTGTTTTTTTTGTAGAATTCAGAAACAACGTGTTAAACTTTATAAACATTTCATAATCATAATTTAGGAT
Source organism: Artemisia argyi (assembly GCA_030686995.1). Classification (NCBI taxonomy): domain Eukaryota; kingdom Viridiplantae; phylum Streptophyta; class Magnoliopsida; order Asterales; family Asteraceae; genus Artemisia; species Artemisia argyi. The sequence goes on along the minus strand of JARVZY010011097.1, from coordinate 69,469 downwards.
AATATTTCTATGAAACATTCATAATATTAAATGTTTATAATGTATAATAATTTGTAGATTTGTATAATATTACAAAAATTATTAAGAAATAATATTAGAGTAGGATCTTAAGATCCCGATCCGATCTTACGATTACGATCTTGCAAAGACAAAAACGATCCTGAGTAGGATCCCGATCTTGAAAACCTTGGTTTACAGAATTAAATACCTGTTAAAATCGAAAAAGGGCAACAATATTGAATTTTTTGGCTCATGCATGAACTTAAAATCTCAAAGTGTTAGATCTTTATAAGCCATCTACTCAAGGTTAGGACTTTTCTATAGTATTATAAACAATTATACACTTGTGCATTGTGAATTTTACTTTACGACATACTACATGTTAAAAAAAACACTAAATAATATATGCATATTGTTGTACTTTCGTTAGCATTATTTTCCATGGTATTTTGATTGTTTTAATGATTTCTAAGTAACTTGTGACAATCAAAAACATAAGTTACTAATATAAGTCGATAGTTCTTAAATGTGAGTTACAAAACTACACATGAAGTCATGAATAATACAAGTTTGAAAATTGCTTAACGCATGAGAAGGAGCTACGAGTAATAATCACAAAACATTATTTTGTAGAATTCCCAAGAAATCGATCTATGCTACTGGGTTTTCTGGTGTCCAGCCCTTAAAATCGGTAAGTATTGCTTATATTCAAAAATTCAATTTAGGGATTGTATTTGAATCATATAGTATAGCAATTTTGTTGTTTTTTTCACTTACCTTGATAAGTATGATTTGGTTGTTTTAAGTAGAAAGTAGGAGTTATGGTAGTGTTTTGAATTCGTGGATGAATATACAGTTGTGATGTTTGAATGTTGTTGTTAGGACGCGCGGTTTGAATTACGATTCATCTGCTTTGATTTTGTTCGTTAAGGTGTAAATGTTGCGGCTCGATCTCACTTTCAAAATCACCATGGATGATCTTGAATTTCACCCAATAATTTCGGTAAGTTTTAATTGTATTGAATAGATTTGGTTTATAATTATTCCTCATATTTTATGTTTATGATGTAAACCCAGTATTACAATTAAATCATGATTGTAACCAAACTCATACAAAGTGATTTAATTATAATATTAATGTTTCGAATTATCAGTTCAATATTACAATTATATTTAGGTATGTTTGATTGTTTTCTTTGGTTTTATCTTCTATCTTATGTTTATCAATGATTTAATTCTGTGATTAACAACGTTGATGTTACACATAGAATTACTATGGTTATAATTTCTTTGCTTTCTTGCAGGTTACCCTTGATACCCTTTTGTTAATTAATATATTGAAGTGAGTTTAGAGACCCATCACAAAGTGTTGTTTACCAGGTATGTGATTTTTTATGATTATTGTTCGAAACTTTTTTAATAACATTGGTACGTTACTTAATTTTTCCAATATGCTTGATTTAGATTTTGATACTTTTAATTCACTTATTATGTTGTTTAACACAGGTTTGTGATTTGTAGGTCATATGAAAGATGTTCGATGAAATATCTAAGAGAAAGGTAATTCGTTTTTGTCATACTGTAAGCATTTGGGATGCAGATTACAATAGTTTGTAACCTTAGATTACAATAGGTTGTAACTATATTCAAATGGTCAAACAAGGAATGAGTTTGTTTCGTCAGTAATGAGAAACTCCATTTTTATCTTTAAAAGTCATTTTAAGTGGCATGGTGTGTTGATTATTACATCTTTTATTGATACTAGAGAAAAAGGATTTTGTTAGCTTATCAAATGAGTTGCCATTATCGGCTTAGCATTATCATTAAAGGCTAAGCCGGTAATGGCAACTCCATTTGACCAACAGCCCTGTCTAAAATGTTACAGCAACTATTTTTTTTTCTTGCATTTACTATTTGTCATTTATGTTCAACAACAAAAAATTTCTGTCAACGGAATCTGTAACGTTTTTTGTTTTTCAGCTGGTGCGGATAAGTCGTTGAAAATGTGTATCAAGTTTAACTGTGCAGAGTAATCATGGAAAATCGTCAATTGCAGGCAAGCTAATGTATACCTTTAGTTACCGACAGACTACTGCATAGTCAATTTCCACATCTTTTTGTATTAATGCATCGGGTATTGGTTAAAATATTTATTATGCCATTGCAGCAGCATGCGGTGGAGTAAAGGTGTTTGATTTTGATCGAGGGGTGGTTCATAATTATGATGTTACACACGATTCGACCACCGTCATCCATATGACGAGCAATAGCTTATGTCGATAGTGTTGCGTTGACAATGACCGGTCATTTAAACATCAACTCTGTGCACAATCTTACTGAAAGTAAGGTCGTTTTCGTCTTTTTCGCGTTTAAAAACTGCTTGCATCATTTAAGTTACCATTAGGCTGCTGAATTATAGCCCAAAAATCATAGACGCATCGATAACAAATACCCCCCCCCCCCCCCCCCCCCCCCGCTGCAACTTAACACATTTGCAGCCTGTTCTTTATGCCTGTTAATAGTTAACGATAAGTATTATTAGTACATGTAGTAAACATGATGACTTGGCTACACAAAACATGAGCTCATATTCAGTGCAAGTCTTTTAACTTTCGAATTGCAGCCTAATGCAGAAAGTAGTAATTATATTCTATCCCTATCTATTTTGCTGCCTGATGCAGTGAGCAGTAATTTTCTGGAGACCGACTATTGAAGCTGAATGTGGAAATGAAGTGTCAGATGGAAGAACCACGTTTTACAGGTGCATTTCTAAATTCTATATGCAAAAATGATCGTTCAACAAAGGATAAATTAGAGCCGGCCATTCGAGTGGGCGGGTCAAAACAAATAAAATGTTTCATTCAAATAACTTGATCTAAATTTTTGAATATAACAATTTTGGGCGCCACATGCAATACAAATAGCGTTTAGGAAACTTCCAAATTTCAACCCATTCGACACATGTGACTTTTTTTCTTTTTTTTTAGCTTTTAGCTAAAAATTCTTATGACCCGTTCAAGATAATCAGAAAACACTTTTAACATCTAACACTTTTAAAACTAGAGACTTTACATTACAGTATGTTTGTGTGAATTTTCAGAGCTGCGATTGGAAAAGTGATAATGTAATCATAGTTTCAAGGTTGTACCAAGTAGAAAACCAAACAAATGACAAAATATATATAGTGGTTATTGTCCATTCATCATTATGCTAATAGTTTAGCTATCAAGGTGAGATAAACTACGTAGAAGTAAAAGGTGGTTGTTAATGATTTCATCAAAAGCAGGTTATAAAAGACATTGTCTTAATGTGTTTATGCTACTTGCAATTATCATATAATCACATGTGTATACCCCATAGGCCTGTACAATTTAAGAATTAATAGAAAAATTGTGCCAAGAGGATATTTTTGTAAAAAAAATGAAGCTGCGTTTGAAATGTTAGTAAAAAGTCTCTTTTATCAAATTAAAGGAATGACTAAATATGTAGTTTCAGATTACGCTTAGATAGTTGGTGATGCAACTGTATCAAATCAAACTGATCATGGTAACTTCAAGTCAAGATGATGAACTAATCATTTTTATAGCACGTCCAGACGCCCTCTTATGTTTTGAATACATTTATCATTATCATGTCTACTCTTTTGTTAGGTATTGTGACTACTCACATCCTATAAATGGAAAATTGTCTTGGAACTAGGAGGTAATGGTGTTTATATCTGTGAACTAGCCAAAAAGGCAGGAAAGATCATAGCCCTTGACGGAGATTGGTTTGTCTCTTTGAGGTAAATAACCATAATTTGTATTTACTGCTTAAAGTACAAGCAGTTGTTCATTATGCACGATGTGTAATTTAAGTCAATGCACCCTCTGACTAACTTTGTAGATGGAGGTCACCTGGGTTATGGAAACATTCGTTGAGGGGTATTCTTATTTTAATAATTCAATTTCTTTAATATAGGGTGCTTTTGGTTTCGAGTCTTGAATCACTATCAGTATGAGTTTAGATATAGGGTGGAATGAAACCGGAATGAGTTTATGAGTTTAGATATAGGGTGTTCCATCTTCGGCCTTTGGTTCATGCACTAACTATTACATGTTTCAAATTTATTCCAGTGAATACAAGATACCAACAACAAGCCACCAACAACAAGCCACATCCGATGTATATCTCCATCAAAAAGGTACTCAGTAACCGATTTTCTATCCAGGTAATAGAGCTTGGTATCTGTTTATGAATTTTTTTGACTATTCATATTGGTGGCAAATGGGTGGGTCAACTTGGTTGGGTAATGGTTGAAAAGGGTTTAGGGTCAAAGTGGCCATATATTTTGGTATCGGTCTTTTTTTTTTCATTTATTTATTTATTATTATTTTTTTTTGATAAATCTTAAAGTACGAGTACAAAAACTGACAGAATCATATAATGTAGTTTTCTTCACTAAAATGATTAAGGTCTTTTGTGTATTGTAACTTGTGTACACTTTTGGGCGACTTTCAACCAATTTGACCCGTTGATTTAGCTAAAGTTATTATTAATACCAATTAAAGATCAAGTATAATCCAAATTGACCCATTTACTCATAAATGGATTGAAATCGGCAACCTGTATTTCATAGTCGTTTATATTTTACTTGAGTGAATGAAAAAAAATATAACAAAGCCAATTACCACAATAGCTATTGGAATCCACACCACCCACAAGACAAATTAACATCAGATATAGTCCTTCAAAGGTAAGTGAATCTGTATTCCTCTGGTGTAAATTGTAGGTTGTACGATTTATTTCAAGGATGACATAGCTTGCTTCAGGGGTGTGGTGCATGTCACATCTATCCATCTAACTAGAAATCCACCGGTATGTGTATCTCAGTTATTAGTAGTTATATTAGTCATATACTTAATGAATAAGGAGTCGCATGCATGAATCACGGGTATCTTGAAAGGATATATGCATTCATTTCACGTAGTTTAGGAAGTAATTGAACATCAAACAACTTACATTTTATGTGATCATTTGTCTTTTTCATGTTTATATTACACTTTTTGCTACATTTGGTCATTAATAAAAAATTATCACTTGTGCCTGTAGCGCCGATATAATTTGTCTCGGTATTGATAACGAAATGCTCCTATATAAAAATTACACAATAAAAATTACACAGAAATGTATTTCAGTAAACTATAATGGTGGCAACTTCTACCATTTTCGGTATGAGTATATTTTGTTTCCAACGGGTGAGACTTACATAGGAAAGCTTAAAAGCTTACCTATATATTCAACAAATTATATGTGGAAAACCGGACCACAGTGTGTACATATATTGGTAATCCATTTAACATTACATTTGCAATCTATATATTCATCTGCTCTCAGGTTTGAAATTGTTAAATAGTTCTGATATATGCATTCTACTCCAAACTTAAGAGTTCTCAGATATGCTTACTTTTAAGGTCAAAGACACAAACATCAAAGTTCAGTGTCAACAACTTAATGTATTTTCTCTTATATGTAATAATTCTTTTGTCTTATCAACAAATTCTTTTTAGTTTTTTCCTTTCCTTTTGTTTTCTTTTTTTTAGGTGTTCACGGGGAGAAACATTGGTTACTCAAGTGTTTGAAGTTGACTACATGTAGAGAAATACTTGAAGGTCTATCATCATTGCAAGGATTGAGTTTTGAATCGATAGGCGCTAACACACATCATTTTATGTTCGAGTCAATCTATTTTAGATTCGCCAACGCTATGGTTGTAAATCGATGGGCGCTCACACACATTTTTTTGCTACTCAACACAATAAATTTTGGAAACCCCAAGCTTGGACGTTTGTTAGTCTAATTGTAACATAAGCAATTTCTTATCTTATAATGGACACATTGTCTCATTCTTTGTTTTATATTTTAAATAGACAAATTTACATTATTTCTTTTCTTACCATCTCATTTCTCTATTTCTTTAAAAATTTACCCGGTGTCAACGAGTCTATAAGCTAGTAGTATTATAAACAATTATACACTTGTGCATTGTGAATTTTACTTTACGACATACTACATGTTAAAAAAAAAACACTAAATAATATATGCATATTGTTGTACTTTCGTTAGCATTATTTTCCATGGTATTTTGATTGTTTTAATGATTTCTAAGTAACTTGTGACAATCAAAAACATAAGTTACTAATATAAGTCGATAGTTCTTAAATGTGAGTTACAAAACTACACATGAAGTCATGAATAATACAAGTTTGAAAATTGCTTAACGCATGAGAAGGAGCTACGAGTAATAATCACAAAACATTATTTTGTAGAATTATATGTTTTTCTTTTTCATAACTGCTTTCCCTTCCTTTTTGAAAACCATATATTCTGCATAGCCCGATAACCGCCAGAGTAAATTCATTGTGTACTTTACTTTCCTAGTGTTTTAGTTGTAAATAACATCAGGACTTAGATCAACACCAAACGAAACCTGCAGAGTGTGCGACGATTAACATACCCGTAGGTCGAAACAGGTTAGGTCGAAACAGGTTCATCGTAGTCATGGATATCAGAATAAGTATTTAATCTAAAACAAAACAAAATATATAAATATCATTATTAACTTGACAAATGAATCTTTGTTATCATATCATACTGTATTATAAAGCATGAAGGCTTACTATTAATAGAAATACTTAAAATTAAGCAATACAACTTCTAAAGCTATAAGTACAACAACTAATGCTACTTATAGAAATTCCCCACATATTTAATTCTAACATAAAATTAATACTAACATTAAATACAATAAATAAATCATTATGTACATTAAATACAATTAATTAACTGGTCAATAAATATAATTAATGTACTTATTAAAACACCACTTACATAAGAAATACAAATTATCAAGCATATTGTACAACCAACTTAAACACAATTCCCGCATTAAATGTAACTAATACAAATAATAAAACATATTATACAAATATTCAAGCTCGAACGGGCACAGGTCAAACGGGCTCGAGCCCGAACGGACACGAGCTAAACGAAATTTTTTATATCCGTAAATTTATTGTCAAAAAGAACATAATAAACTAAACTATGTTCACATATTGTAAAACCAAGCAAACTAATAAACAAAAAAAAAATAATAATAATAAATAAAGTAATACAAACTAAGCAAAATTTCATCAAACTTTTGCTATAAAAACTAATCAGTAAAGCTATTGCCAAAAAACATACAAATAAAATATATTATTAGCCGTAAAAATTAAATTACAGAGTGCCCGCAGCTGCATCGCGCGTGGACCCTGCTAGTCTTTTATTTAATGACCATATTAATTTTATTTTACATAAAATGACTAATTGTTAACTGAATCTGTGTTGTTTAATGCAATGTTTTGAAAACCGGGTTGGAAATCGACCCGGTCGAGTCACCGGGCACCGGGTCAACCGGTTTGACCGGTTGGACCGCCGGGTCAACCCGATTTTCAATTTATTATTTTTTTATTTTTTTGACCGGGTCAACTGGTTCGACCGCCGGGTCAACCGGGTCGACCACCGGGTCAACCCGAGTTTTTATTAAAATATTTTGAAAAAATGAAACCCGGCGGTGGTGGGTGGTGGTGGCGGTAGGTGGTGGTGGCTGTGGTGGGTGGAGGTGGTGGGTGGTGGTAGGTGGCGGTGGTGGGCGGTGGTGGTGGTGGGTGGAGGTGGTGGATGGTGGGTGGCGGTAGGTGGTGGGTGGTGGTGGTGGTGGGTGGCGATAGTGAGCGGGGGGTGATGGTAGGTGGCGGTGGTGGGCGGTGGTGGTGGTGGGTGGCTGTAGTGGGCGGTGGTGATGGAGGGTGGCGGTGGTGGGCTGTGGTGGTGGTTGTGGTGGCGGTGGGTGGCGGTGAGGACTAACGATGCAAATATTTTAACTCAATGAGGACTAACGATGCAAATATTTTAACTCAATAGTCAATGAGGACTAACAATGCAAATATTTTAACTCTTGGGTTACAAGACCTTTTATGTAATTGTTTTAGGGACGAATGGTGTAATTGTATTGAGCCACAGGGACGATTCATGTAAATTTATGTAATTAACTTCATGCCACGTCAGATTTATATATACAATAGGAAGATTAAGAAAGTTCGTGTATATAATATGAAAGATTAAGAAAGTTCGTGTATATAATAGGAAAAAAAAATTTCATAGCATAGAATAGTAAAAGATGGCAAGTTAGATGTATTTTTGAACAATTTTCCATATAAAAAATCAATTATTTATAACGGATCTTAAAATCGGTCCAACGTTGAACCACCAAAAAGGTTGGACTACTTAACCTAAAAGAGTATAGGACTGCTAGTTTGATGCCATGTTCAATTTTGAAAACCATATTTTTTGCATTTCGTGCGGAACATCATTAAGACCAAAGCCCCCCCCCCCCCCCCCACCCCAAAAAAAAAAAAAAAAAAAAAAAGTTTACTCTCAAGTACCATTTACTATATAATGTTACTCATTAACTATGAAAAATGTTAACATTTTGTAGTTTGGCCCCCCTAAAATATGTGTTTCATATTTTGACCCTTCCGACAATTGAGTTCAAGTTCCATCCCTGCTTGTGTGAATAATGTTTATGTCTCATAATCCCATTTCTTCCGGTTTATCTTGAAACAGCTCACAAGTTTCAAAATAAACCTTAAAAAATGAGCATAAGTTTCAAAATGAGCATATAAAACATAAGCCAAAACGATATAAGCTAGTAAGAAAACAAAATTAGCTTAAACGTACACACCCTTTGTCGTTCTTGCCATGCTGTAGTTGTACATATAGTGGAATACTACATGAGGATCATCACCAAAATTGTAAAGTTTGCAACAGTTAAAGTACTCAGAAGTCGAAACATGTTTTTGTAACCTCGATGACCGTAACACATGTTTATCCCAAAACAAACAAACCAAAAACTAAGTGCCAACGGTTAATTTGACATATTATTCTGTGAAAGTTATCAAAATTTTGTTTGATTACACCCGAGAAGAACGTAAAACACTTGCAATATAAAAACTGAGATAAATGATATATAGCAAAGTGTATGGAACCCGAGCCACCTAAACATCAAAAACAAAACAAATAAAGCATAAACTTTGCAGGATTTTATGAAGAAAAAAAAACAAAGAGAACTTAGAAACTAAGATAAAGATACAAACAACACCGAGTAGTTACTCACAGTTAAAACAAAATAAACTAATTCACATGAAACTTGAAAAAAAAAGTGAGCATCCATTTTTTTCACCAACACAATCCAAGTGAGTTTTTAAACTGGAATATAATGCTCCAATTGCAATTCTCGAAATTTAATTTCTAAAAAAAAAAAAAAAAAACAAATAAAATAAAATAAAAATAAAAAAACACCGTTGACGGGGATCAAACCCGGGTCACCCGCGAGACAAGCTGGAATACTACAACGACCTTGTTGTTTATCTTTCTTTAACTTATATTAATAAAACTAGCCCCATTGCTTTTAAAAAAAAGACTGGTTGCTAAACATTGCAACGTTATCTTTTTATTCCCTACAAAATTTGGATTCATGTAAACAGAAATAACACAAAATCTGTCACTAACATATTTCCATGGCTACAACAGCAACCACCTCCGCTGCTGCGAGTACTTGCATATGCCGGAGACAGCTAACGTCATTCGGAAGAAGTTTTTCGAACAATTACGTTAGTTTTACAAGAAAGCCGACGGTTAAGTTTGTTAGTGTGAGGTGTTCTGGTGACGATGTAGCAACGAGTACCGAAGAAACTGAGATAGAAGTACCGAAAGGACCTCCGTCTTTGATCAGTGCTCTTAATGCTGAAAGAGCTATTCGTGGCGTTGGTATGATACTCTTGTGTCATTGTGTGTGTTTGTGCTCTTATGATTTACGATATATAGTTGAACTAACAAATGTAGTTTAGTTAACCTTTTTTCTAAGTAGATTATGTACTTAGTTTTAAACTCTCAAAGGGTATGCACGTGTATACCTTTTCTCTCAACTATGTTTGCGGCTGCTCCGAAATCATGAAAGCAGAATTGCCAAATACTCAAACAAAATGCTTATTGCGTACATTTTGTTTACATCCGAAGCAAATCCAAACACTATCTTCTGTATTGTGTTTACATGTTGAGGATTTCTTTTACAAACTATTCATATTTTTTATTCGCGTTTCAACACGTCTATGTTTGGGGAGGGTCCTAAACTTTTAACGTATCGACATTCTCTCGATTGGGAAACCAATTAACCAATGAGATGGCTCGATTTCAAAATGGAGCCGTCTCATTAATTAATCGAATCCCTCGATTTGGCCAAAAAATTAAAATAAGGAGCTACAATCATGAGGTGACATGTGTCACTTTTCAACTAACTCCAAGCCTAACTCTTAACCAAATATTAAGATAAGGAGCTGCAATAATAAGGTGACATGTGTCACTTCCCAACTTAAAATTCACCTTTATTTTCAAATTGAAATATCTTTTTATATATTTATTTTTTTAGTGATCTAATTTCACCATATTTTTTAAAATTTTGTGCTCTTATTCAACATCCATTTTGATATATTTTTAAAACTTTTTAGTTTTTACATTTTTAGAAGGTTTATTTTATTTTTATTTAACTTTTTACAACTTTAATCTTTATTTCAACCAATACAATTTTGATTCGTCAAAAACTCAAAATCATATACTTTTGAGAAGAGTGTTTAACGGGTAAGAGATTACGAAAGTCTTTGTATATTCGGAAATAATGATGTCACGGGAAAGCTATAGAAACCAAGCAAACAGATACAACCAACGCATATATATTCGGAGTGTTGTGAAATAAATTCATTAAGCAAGTAAGGAATTTCGGGGATAGTTGGGCTAGCAATTCATTTACCGTTTTTATAATATAACTATATTTATTGCCGCAGCTGTGCGCATGTATCCAACTAGCATAAAAGATGCATGAATAACACAACCCTAACTCCTAATCAAAAATTAAGATAAGGAGCTCAAATCATGAAGTGACATGTGTCACTTTTCAACTAACCACAAGCCTAACTCCTAACCAAATATTAAGATAAGGAGCTGCAATCATAAGGTGACATGTGTCACTTCCCAACTTAAAATTCACATTTATTTTCAAATTGAAATATCCTTTTATATATTTATTTTTTTAAGGATCTAACTTCACCGTATTTTCTAAAATTTTATGCTATTTAATTCAACATACATTTTGATTTATTTTTATAAGTTTTTAGTTTTTACATTTTTAGTGAGGTTATTTTTTTTATTCAAATTTTTACAATTTTAACCTTTATTTCAACAAATACAATCTTGATTTATCAAAATCATATACTTTTTGGGGGAGTGTTTGACAAGTAAGAGATTGCGGAAGTTTTTGTGTATGCGGGAATAATGATGTCACGGGAAAGCTAAAAAAACCAAGCAAACAGATACAACTAACGCATATACATTCGGAGTGTTGTAAAACAACTAACGCATAGTGGGCTAGCAATTCATTTACTGTTTTTATAATATAACTATATTTATTGCCGCAGTTGTGCGCGGATATCGAACTAGTACTAATAAACTGCTCATATTATTTATCCATGTTTTGACGAAAGAAAAATGGCAACCAAAATACATTAAAAAAAACGACCACATAAACATTGATACAATTAGATGTAACAATTGTGTGCCCTTCACAAATACACATAATCAATGATCTCAACTAATTGGAACTGAAGTTCATAGATACCATAAGATTGGAGATGAAGTATGAAACTACTAAGATTCAGTTATTACGTTGAGAATCCAAGTTGCAATAAAAAAAAATATAGGTTCAAATGTTTAATGACCAACACCAGGGCTATGTCCAAGTGTGGTGGGACGACGAAAATAGCCTTGAGTGTTGAACTCCCTTCCATGACCTTTGTTCACCAAAACACGCTTGTTATTTCTGATACTAATATCATTTTGACGTCTAGTGAGTGGAGACTGTGTAGTGATATCGATCTTGTGAATGCTCTTGATTCTTGGTGGCCTTCCTTGAGTTGTAATGAAAAAGAATGCCATAAGTAGTAGTATTAAAAATGCAGAAGATTTCATGATGAATGGCATTCAAGTATTATACAATTGAAAGTTTTAGAACTAGAAGTGTACTGCTTGCAATTTAAATACGCTTATTGTGGACATGCATAAATAGGCAATGAGAAATGGACCAGATAAAGCTTGTCACAACATAGACGCAACCATTTCGTATTTCGTTGTCACAAATGAAGTGCATGCATGTTTCAAAGAATTAACCTAATTTTAATCTTTTTAAATGTTATAGTTTCTTTTTACCGACAGTTATGTATGGTATAAACAGGACTATAAGAATAGTAGCAGTTAGCAATAACAACATTAGTTAGCATATTTAACAACAGTTGTTTGTTTTTATTAAAATGTTTGATAACGTAATTATACATATTATTAAACCATATGCAATACGACGCCGTTTTTATACAGGCTTTTCCCGCCAATTTTTTGGGCTATTTAGCCTGCTCTTTTTTGTCCGGCTAACCCAACCCAAATGATAAGCGCCTTCTAGATAAGTATACAGATAGCTATAGAGATTTTCACATATCTCCAGAACCTACCGAGACACACAGAAACTTTTTCATTCACAGGATCAAACTCAGCCGCAAACCAAAGGCATCCTGAAAATTATGATTTGTGGAAGATTGAAGATGTGATTTGGCCTCTAATTCCTAACAAATTACAAGGTATGTTGTTTGAAGGTGTTTTTCTATATGTGGTAGTTTTTTTTTTCCTTAATGATTCTGTTAAAAAAAAATGGGATTCGATTTGTTTAAGACTTAAGTATGCTGTTATTCAAATTTTTCCCGTGACAGCTAATGATAAAAAATCATATTAATAATCATAATTTTCAAGATGCCTTTGGTTTGTGGCTATGGGAATTTGGATGACGCTTTGAGGATGCTTTTTCACGGGCTACTATGATTATTGGCTAAAGGAGAAGCTGAGAATGGTATGTTTTTATGTTTTTTTAAGGATTGGGTTATTTTGTTTGTGTCAAGTCTGAATTAAATTGTCCATTGCATTGATATTGAAAAACTTAAGATTGATATTGGTTGTGTAGGCCCATCAAGATTGTTTTAGTTTATGCTCAATGCGTGTTCAATTAAAGGTACGATGTCCTTTTGGTTATAGTTCTTTAGCTCAGTTTCTTTTCTATTAGATTTTGTGTTAAATAATTCATGTGGGTATTAGTTTAATGGTGGTAATGATTTAGCCTTAGGTGCTGAAAGTATTTGGATTTGTGTTCTGATTATCTGCTTTTTTTTTCTGGTCGAATTATTGTATTTTGTGATTAGTGAAATGTTTGGGATTGTGTGTTTAAGGTTCTTAGAAGACGGGTATAGCTTCTTTGTGATGGAGTGAGTCGCTTCTTTGTGTTTGGGCAGTCTTTATTGATGTTGCGCAATATTAGCTAATCTATTATTTGTTCCTATTTTCAGCGGATCTGTGATGTTGCAGCCGTTGCCGGTATCCTGTGGTATCTACAGGTGAGTTTATTAAGTTTATATAGAGTGCCATTCCAGTTAACAGTTTTTTTCACAACCATGTCTATAACGCAAATATTAGTTCTTAGTTTCAAAATCATTTCAAATATCCTTTCAATGAAGGTAGCATCTACAATATTAGCGGTTGTCATCAACACGGACTTTATAGCAGCGGGGTTCCAATCCGGATGCCTAGCCCTGAGCAATGCAGTCACCTTGCTAACATGGTGCCACGACAGCGAGGTTTCTGATATTATATTAAACTTCACTCTTCTTTCATTGGTTTCAAGGCCCAAGGGCCTTTAATCACTGGACCACGCCGTTTGGGTTAAAAGTACCGAAGTTACAACTTTATGTTTACATTAACAAGTTGCATCCTTTCTGATGTTAATGTTTTATGCAGATTTTATTGACGATTCGAGTGTTGTGGACTCATGCGTATTACAGGTATTTCCATGTTTTTTTAAAGTGTTAATTTAGATTTTGATTGGTGATATAGGTGTTTATGCCTACGTTGTTTAATTTTTTGGTGGATGCTATCCATTTTTTCCTCAGAAACTACGCAAAAGTGTCATGTGCTTTTAAGGCGACTAGGCGAGGTCCTCCGGGTCATAGCAGATGCTGAAGATTCAAAAGAGGTTTGTCCTTTTTTTTTATCTCACAACACTAGAATAATTTGTCTCTGATTCCTGACTACGGTATGGTTTTCATGGTTTTATGTTATTTCATGAAAGAAAAAGGCCTGAAGCATGGTTGGTGTGGTTCAAGTTAGTGACAAAAAGTGGCGAAAAGTGAGCAGGATGCGGTTATAGCTGTGTAGTGTATGGGTGTGCGTCAAGAGGCGGTTATATGGCCTGCAATACCATCCTTAGGTATAGGATTCTAGACGTTTTGTGTATTGTAATATCTCTGATGTCATCTATCAACACTTACTACTTTTAATCATGTTTCTTTCATGTTCCAGGTTCAGTTGGGGACAACGGCAAAAGTTGCAGGCAGGCATATTCAACAATTTTGGGAGAGGAAATCATTTGTTAGATCTGATTGTAATGCAAATTGGTAATTTGAAGAACCTTAAGACTTTAATATACCGTAATGCTTATCTATCAAACTTTTTAACGCTTATCCTGACCTTACCGAAACAGTGATTGGTCTTATGAGCTTATTATGACTTTAGTGCATGTTTGTCTAACCTTATTTGATGGACTTAGAAGTTAGAAGCGTACTGAAAATTTGACAAGCTCACTTTTGCGTGCTTATGAGGTTATCCACTTGGGCTTATGAGCTTATAAAGTTCTTAAGGTCAAATGAATAAGCTCATAAACCTGAAAAAGTGAACTGATAAGCTTATCAAACTATCAATAAGCTTATAAGCCCAATAAATAAGCTTACACAAACATCCCATTGAACACGGAAATAAGCTCACAAACTGGAGAAAAAAAAGTGGCCTTATGATAAGGCCAGTCAAATAAGTTCGTAAGCCTATATACAAGGTTAAACAGACACCCCGTAAGAATGCTATTAGCCGATTTAAGTTTCATATTTCCAAACTTCTATTTATTTACACCTGACTTTGCCAATTACTTATGCTTTTACTCTGCATATATATTGGACTTGAGTCGTTATGAGTTTCCTGTTGTTTTGTTCAACTGCAACAGGTTGTGTGTTGACACAGAGATTGAACGTTACGTCTACTTGAACCTGGTGAGTATTGAAAGTTATCTATTCAATTCTTATTGCTACTTACCTACAACGGACCACCAACAGGTTTTATTGCAATTTTGTCCAAGTCATAGATATGTTGCATCATGAAATTTAATTTCAACATCTGATATTTAGAGGGTGTTTGGAATTGCTTATTGGCTTTGAAATAAGACATTTGAGTAATAAATTATAAATATGAATGTGCTATTATAATTATAGTTACAGGTGGAAAAAAGCAAAACTAACGTGTCGAGTAATCGGTCACAACGGGCTATTACGGTTATATTTAACTTTTTCCACATAAGATTACTTTAATGTTTTTTAGGAACTGATGTTAAACAGGGTGCTTGGATTAGCTTATTTTACGCTGCACTTGATCAAGTGGTGCAACAGGAGATTTGAGTATGTGTTTTTGGAAGACTTGCCAATCATTTATTCAGGCTAAAGGCAAGATATCTTGAACTATTAGTTGACGGGCATACCACCAATAAATTCACTATCTAATTCAATGTATAGAGTTATTAGACGAATACAAAACTTTGTATGATTTTTTGCCATATTTTTTTCTGCTCTCTTAAAGAAGCACACATGTATATGATTTTTATGTAGGCTATTGAATAGGCTTATGGGACATGGAGATGAATGCTTGCAGTTGCTGTTGTGCCTGCTATCATCTAGATTTTCTTGCTATTGTTTCTTCAAGAGTCTCCACGTTGGCTACAGGCTCGCCTGCAACGCGGCGGCCCGTCGCCATTCTCGTTGTATATAAAATTGATAAGTGCAGAATGATGATAACTGTAATGTAGCTGCAGTATATACATTATTTTACCTTTTTTTTACATGTTTTTTGTATTAACACAATGGTTTCTAGTCATTGGTTCCGGCGGGTGTTGGAAGCTAGTTGTTTAGGTGTTTGAGGGTCATATTCACTCTTAATTCTCAGACTTACAAAACAAGAAGTATAATATACACCACTTTAATGCATCTATTAAAAAGACAAAATACCATTTTATTGCTATTAATATAGTCAATGTTTTTAATGACTATTAATATGGTCAAGTTATTTAATGTAATCGATTAATTAATTGGTCAATAAATACAATTAATATAGTTATTAAAACACTTTTTACATAAGAAATACAAATTATCAAGCATATTATACAACCAACTTAAACACAATTCCTGTATTAAATGTCATTAATACAAATAATAAAGCACATTATACAAATATTCAATCCCGAACGGGCAACGGGCCAAACAGGCTCGAGCCTGAACGGGCACGGGCTACAGGGGCTCGAGCCCGAATGGGCACGGGTCAAACGAGCTCATGTTATACGAATCGCTTTAAAAAAGACTAAAAAAAAATGAAATAAATTCCTTAGTTAAGGGGTATTTTTGGCACAGAGCGATGTAGAGCTTTTTGAAGCAATGAGCGGTGAGCAATGAGCGTTTTGATTTTTAGTAGTCGTTTGGCACAGGAGCGGTGAGTTTTGCTATTTTTTATGAATGCTAATTTTTGCAATGCTTATTTAAGAAGTTGTGAGCAGTGAGCGGTGAGTTGTGGCTACTACTAACAGCTCATTGCTACTGCTCACTGCTACACTTAACAAGCACACCCCAAGAGTTGAAATACGTCACATAAAATTATTAATATCCGTAAATTTATTATCAAAAAGAATATAGTAAACTAAAATGCATGATTCATCGAAAAATTTTATTTTAGTGTATCCGCAACCTCAATACACGAGTACCTGCTAGTGGCATGGAAAGCATTTTTCAACTAAAAATCAGATTCGAACTATGTGACAAAAGACAGATCACCAAAATGTTGCAAAGTATATTATATAGATTTGAATATTATAATTTCTGTTTTGGTGACTTTCCACCATGGAGATTTTTGGGT
Organism: Artemisia argyi; assembly: GCA_030686995.1. NCBI lineage: Eukaryota > Viridiplantae > Streptophyta > Magnoliopsida > Asterales > Asteraceae > Artemisia > Artemisia argyi. The sequence goes on along the minus strand of JARVZY010011097.1, from coordinate 52,303 downwards.
AACTTCTCAACATAGATTTACTTTTCATCAGTAAAAAATTTAATTTTAAAATTATTGATAGATAGGTATATCTTAGTTGTCGACTTGGTCACGTTGACTATGGTTTTGTACCGAATTGGCTAATTATTTGATGATCACGTTACCTAGACAAGTTTTGCTCTAAAAATGAATAACCAAACAATTTTATATGGTGGTCGTGTTTTTTCGAGGAGAAACTTAATTCTTACTAAAATTAAAGTGAAATCATTTTGGTTGTTGCTACTTAACCCGCGTTCTGTTGTTTCGATGGGTTGGTAACTTGATATTGTGCTTCAATTGATTCCATATTTGAACAAGAGTAATGGCGTAAGAACAGTGGTTTGATATTTGGTAAGGTGTTTATTCTTTTAGATTTTGTTTTAGTTTCATCTTATCAAGTACCTCTGGGCGAATAGAGAACCCAATTCAATAACTATTAATCTACGTGTACATTATAAAATAGAGTTTTGTTAGTAGTAGTACCACTACCAATGGTGGTATATTTGGTTAATGCTTTACCACGCAAATAGCCTTTTAAGGACCCGGTCACTTTGTTAAATAGGGGGATTAGGGATAAACAATGTTTTGAAAACCGGGTTTGAAATCGACCCGGTCGAGTCACCGGGCACCGGGTCAACCGGTTCAACCGCCGGGTCAATCCGGTTTTTAATTTATTATTTTTTTTATTTTTTCGATCAGGTCAACCGGTCCGATCAACGGGTCAACCCGGGTCAATCCCGGTTTTTATTGAAAAATTTTGAAAAAACGAAACCCGGCCGGGTTTTGAGAACCGGGTTGACCCGGGTCACTCAAAACCCACCGGTTCTAACCGGTTAACCCAGTTTTAGAAACCCGGGTTTTTTTACCTGTTTTTTTTTTGCGGAACCGGTCGAACTGGTTAACCCGGCCGAGTCGACCTGGGTTTCAAAACACCGGGGATAAATAGAAACTAAAACCGGGTTAAATAAACTAAAGAGGCTCAAACCAAGCTCATACATATCTTAAAGCGGAGCAAACTAATCTATTTCAATTAACTTAATGCATAGAATGGCAATAATCTTGAAATTTTTAGCTCATAACTTATAGCCTTAATGTTTATGGGCCTGTTTGGCAAGAATTTTTTGAAAGCTGTTAGCGTTTTGTTACAAAAATAATCTCCTCTAAAATAAGTAGTTCTGTTTGTATACATCAACTTAAAGCTTTTATTTTAAACAAATAGCTCCTAAATAAAAAGTTGATTCATGAAGTTTTTTAAATATCTTGAAGCTGTTAAAACTTTAAATTACTAATATACCTTCCAAACATTTATTTACAATTATAAATATGTCCGTTTATGTCATTTTACATCCTATAATTACATTTAACAGCTAACTTATTAAACACTTTTATTGTAAAAAACTTACCAAACACTTTTATTGTAAAAAAAAAAAAAAAAAAAAAAAAAAAAAAAAAAAAAAAAAACCTTGTAGCTCATGTGAAAAGCTTTATAGTTTAGAGCTCAACTAGTTTAACCCAACATACCCTTTATAAGCCATCTACAAGGTCAGTGACATTTTATACTTTAAACAATTTGTTATATACTTGCGCTTTTTGAATATAACTTTACTACATACTACATGTTTATTTTCGGGCCATGTGAGTTTATTGTAAGCTAACGAGGTAATGCAATAAGATTTTTTTATATAATTGAACAAGTCCTTGTTGAGATTTGAAAAAACAGGAGGTCACAAAATTTTTGGTTTAAAACTTCAAGTTAAACCAAAAAAACTACCGACCAGCTGATTTAGAAAACTTCAACTAAGCCTATCTTTATGAGACCCTCACCTTTCTATTTATAACAAACTTCCTCTGGCCACTTTTCTTCACACTCTAATGTGGGATGACCAAACCATATAACTGTTCTTTGTCTTCTTACTAGTGTCTTGGTTGTAAATGGGAATAGAACTTGGTGATTAACAGCAAAGTTGTAGAGTTCGTAACGATTATACACTCAAAAGTAGGGGGTGTTCATCGGTTCGGTTATCGGTTGATTCGGTTCGGGTTGTTCGGTTAAAAAAAAATTTGGGTCATAACCGAAAACCGAACCGAACCAAACCGAAAATATCTATGACCGAACCGAACCGAGAACCGAACCGAAGTTCGGTTGGGTTATGGGTTAAAACCGAAAACCGAATTTTGTACTTGAATTGCACTATTTATATTTTTTTTAAATTTAATTATATATATTTTGGCAAAAAAAATATTTCAAGCATAAAAAAGTGTTTTTTATATTAGTATAAAATTTTAATGGACATTTATATATATAAAATAATATAAATATATTAAAAAAGGCAAAATTGCAAATATATATATATATATATATATATATATATATATATATATATATATATATATGTCCCTCCGAATGTGAATAATTGCATATGTATTCTTTGTACAAGTTTTTTATGCACATAATACAATGATTTTTATGCGTGCTTTGGATATATATGCAATTATGTATTTTCGGAAGGATATATATACAAAAACCCCTAAAAAATATATATATATTTATATAAATTCAGTTTTCGGTTCAGATAGCAAAACCTAGGGATGAGCATTTCGACCCGAATCCCGGAACCGAACTGGAACCGTACCGGTACCGTACCGAAACGGTACCGTTCTCGATATACGATACGGTACCGGGACTACGAAATAAGATGAAAAAAAATCGGGACCACTAATTCGGTACGGGACCGGTACCAAATCGGGAAATTCCCGAATAAAACGGGAAAAACCCGATTTCCCGGTACCGGTTCCGAAACCGGTACCGGTACCGATATCCGAATCCCGTTCGGTACGGTACCGGTACCACTATTTATGCTCGGGAAAAAATCGTTACCACTAATTCGGTACGGGATCGGTACGGTACCGGTACCGTGCTCATCCCTAGCAAAACCCATATCCAAACCGAAAACCGAATTTTTAATTCGGTTCTGTTCGGTTTTAACAAGTTCGGTTCGGTTATATATTCGGTTCGATTTTTTTCGGTTCGATTTGATTCGTTTTCGGTTTATTACCCGACCCATTAACACCCCTGCTCAAAAGTCAATATACTTTTGGTCCGCAGCAAAGATGACCGGCCCAAAACCCAACCAGCAAAACTACTTTGCTTATCATCTATACATATAAAAAATCAATTATTTATAACGGATCTTAAAATATGTCCAATGTTGAAAACCATATTTTTTGCATTTCGTGTTTGGTGTATGTATCTTGCACTTTGGGGGTGCTTGTGTGAATAAAGTTTATGCTTCATAATCCCATTTCTTCCGGTTTATCTTGAACCTTATGGGTTTATATAAGTTCACAAGTTTCAAAATAAACCTTAAAAAGGAGCATATGAAACATAAGCCAAAACCATATAAGTTCATAAGAAAACAAAATTAGCTTAAACACACACACCCTTTGTCGTTCTTGCCATGCTTTAGTTGTATAGTGGAATACTACGTGAGGATCATCACCAAAGTTGTAAAGTTTGTAACAGTTAACATACAAAGAAAACATAATAAACTTTGTAGGATTTTATTTTAATAACAAAACAAAGTGAACATCCATTTTTTTCACCAACAAGATCCAAGTAAGTTTTCAAACTGGAATTTAATGCTTCAATTGCAATTCATGAAATTTAATTTCTTTAAAAAAAAAAAAAAAAAAAAAAAAAAACGCCATTGCCGGGGATCGAACCCGGGTCACCCGCGTGACAGGCGGGAATACTTACCACTATACTACAACGACTTTGTTGTTTTCCCATCTTTAAAGAATAATAATAAACTAGTCCAAATTCTTTTTAAAAAACGACTGGTAGCTAAACATTTCAGCGTTATCTTTTTATTCCCAACATTTTGGATACATGTAACAGAAATAACAGAAACTCGTCACTACATATTTCCATGGCTACAACAGCAACCACCACCACCTCAGCCGCCGCGAGTACTTACGTGTGCCGGAGACAGCTAACGTCATTCGGAAGAAGTTTTTCGAACAGTTACGTTAGTTTTACTAGAAAACCTACGGTTAAGTTTGTTAGTGTGAGGTGTTCTGGTGACGATGTAGCGACGAGTACCGAAGAAACTGAGATAGAAGTACCGAAAGGACCTCCGTCTTTGATCAGTGCTCTTAATGCTGAAAGAGCTATTCGTGGCGTTGGTATGATACTCTTGTGTCATTGTGTGTGTTTGTGCTCTTATGATTTACGATATTAGTTAAACTAACAAATGTAGTTTGGTTAACCTTTTTTCTAAGTAGATTATGTACTTAGTTTTAAACTCTCAAAGGGTATGCACGTGTATACCTTTTGTCTCAGCTATGTCTGCGGCTGCTCCTAAATCATGAAAGCAGAATTGCCAAATACTAAACAAAATGCTTATTGCGTACATTTTGTTTACATTATCCGATATCTTCTGTATTGTGTTTACATGTTGAGGATTTTTTTAACAAACTGTTCATATTTGAGCGAAATATGATGTATGGAATGATTTTGAGATGCTTATTCCAAATTGGTTCATAGAATTTGATAAGCAAGTTAGCAGTCTTAGAGGGTGTTTTATTTGAGTGATTATCTGCATATGCCTTCATTTTTTTAGGATATAAGCAGTTTGGGAAACGTAAATTATTATTCTACTTAATTTAGTGTAAATAAGCATTTGAAAATAAGCATGTTGCTAACTCTATATTTAATCAAATAAGCAGTTTCATTCTCGCAATCCCAAACACCCCTTTAATAAGCAATCTGAAAAAACAATACAATGCTATGAATAGTTTAAAGTTGCAGATGAATGATGAAGTTTCTATTTAGAGTGCAGCCATTACAGATATAGATTTCTATGGCGTACTAGGACTGAAGAAGGGATGTCCGTATGACCAGGTTTAAATCATCTCTCGAAACAATTTGATTCCAATCCATTACTGAGCATTTTCTAGGATCTATTTGATGCTTATTTTGGGCTGTGGTTTGTGTGTCAGGTCAAAGTTGCATATGAGGAAAAGCTTGGAGAGCTAATGAAGCAAGGATTAGAACAAGAGGAGCTAACCAAGAAGCTTGATCTCTTAAAAGTATGTTTAAAATGTATAAGTAGCAAGTTCGAGTTTATGCGCTCCAATGTTTGTTTATGTTTCTTGCATCACATTTCAGGAGTCATACACAATCTTGTCATCGGTCGAAGATAGAAGGTTGTATGATTGGAGTTTGGCTAGGAATGGGAACCCGGATCGATATGCTTGGCCTTTTGAAGTTGACATCACTCAAACTGTAACTGTAAATTCGCCGGACACTCCTCCACCACAGGTAATTTATGACCTCACGCTTTTGTATCGGGACAACCTTTTGGCAAAATATTATATGTTTATGCCCTTTTGGAGTCTGAAATTGATTTCAAAATGGTGGCTGATTTCTAAATTTGGCTTTTCAATTGGTACTATATATACATTGAACTAAAGACCACATCCATCTTCCCTTTTTAGTCTGTATCATGAGATCGAAAAATGTGTTTAACCCATTTGTCAATAACATCCTCAAGTCGCATCGGACTTGTCCTAATTTGGCTAAGCCTTGAAATTTATAGCAAGTGTTGCTAATTGGTTACACTCATGTTACAGGAGCCTGAAGATACAGAGCCAACAAGACTAGTAGGATACTTTCTCCTAACATGGATAATCCTATCCATCACTCTGTCTATTGCCTTCAATCGCTAGGTTGGTTGCAATTTGGGAGCACATGTAAGTATGTAACACAAATTTCAGTTCAGATTATGTACACAATTTGACAGCGGGTATAAATTTAAAATGAAAGACCTCATTTGCAAGATTATGTACACGGCAGTTAGTAATCTAAAATTTGATCTTAGTGTTTTGATAGTTCTAATAACTAAAATGTTTCATTTAATAGTGATGAGATTGAAAGGTCGACCACATAAATCATAACGATTCCTTTTTATAAATTTTGTTTTATTGTTTTGAGAAAATACATAGCCTTGCCATAATAATGTTTCAAGTTATTTAGTGTTGTATGCCCAAATGTAATTACATTTACGAAGCTGCTAAAAGAGCTCAAGCATGCTTATATTTAGAATCAATCACCATGAAATATGACTCCGCTCCTACCAAATCATGAGGTCCTATACAGCTATATACCCCCACTACCTTCCGTACTGAACTTTTACATGGACTCGTATAGGATGAGATCCTATAGGAGCACCAAATAATACCACAAGGAACAAACAAGAACACTTGTTATTTAGTGGTTTATTGCAATACTTGGCAATTTCGACCTAATAGAGTGTTAAGGCTTTTTAATCTCAAAAGTGTCGAATAAAAAGATTTAGATAATTATATTAATATTGTTTTTGTAATAATACTTTTTGGTTTAATACTGTGAGAAAATCTTTTAAAATAGACAGAATATGTTTGGGTGAACCAAGCAAGCTTTGACTTGTACAAAAAAAAAAACCCGTTTTGACCCATTACCAATACAGTGTGGACCACGAATCTTACCTGCAACCCTCAGCATTTAATCCACCCCCCCCCCCCCCCCCCCCCCCCTTCCACTGACAGCCAACCACCCACCAAAAATATTGAAGAAAATAAGTAAATCCTTATGTTATGGCATACTCTCTCTTTTCACAGAAGGATACCTTTTCTGGCCGTAGATTTAGCTGTAAAGATCTATAGGTTTTGTAAACCATAAACCCGAAAGATAGTCAAACTTTATATCAAAATAACCAGACTGTTCTGGTCAATACTTTTCACTGAGCCACAACAATTCTATCAGCATATTGACCACTGAGCAGTCAGCATAAGCATCAGCCAAAACCCACTATAGTACTCAGACTCCACTGGATACATATACTTTTTAATCATCCATACTTATTGGTTACATGGTCCACATCTTACCCAACCTTTCATCTACCACCCAGTTCTTTTTCGGCTTCATGGTGGATCCTGCTAGAACTGCTACCAGGCCGTCTCTCCCGATTTGCAGGATCATAATACGGGCGGTTGTTGGGTACATTATATCCATACCTGAAAAAAGGTTGTCTGGCAAAAGGATTAGTTAAAACAAACAAAGTAAAGTTACCAAAAATGTCGGATAAAAACTAAAGAAATTATTATGAGTTATGACAAGGTACCAAGCATACAACCATCTTACCTGGGAACAGGTAAGCTGTTAAACAGAAACGGGAGATAATTCGGAACACCATAAGGTGCAACAGGGATCATGCTGCCACCAAAAGGCACAACTCCTAGGCTTCCACACATATTCATGTGAAAGTTGACTTCAGGAGCGGGAGCACCAACCCAATAGGGTGTTGCAAAGCATGACACACCTGGAAACATAGGATCTCCTGAAACCCACTCTATATAATTTGACCATCAATAAAATGCAACAAAATTAAGACTCGATAAAGTAATTGATGTTCACCTGCATGAGCGATAGGGCAGTCCCTTATTAAATGGTCTGGAGAACCACACATGTAACAAGTTAAGCCCACCTGATATTCACATGGTGAACATTTGTATCAGACCAAGAGCGTGTAGTGATATGTAAGTATTTATAAGACCAAGAGATGGTGTGTGATAAATGAAGAACTGGCATGTAAATGTAACATCAACATTTACAGGACACATGTTCCAACTAATACTTATAAGTAACCAACAAAAACTAGCTATAAAAAAACAAGCATTGTTTAGAAATGGTGTCACCTTCTTCTTACTACTCCCTAATGTGAACGGTCCATCTCCACCTGAAAAGAGAGAATGTAAAAGATAATGTGTCTTTCTACCGATATAAGATGAGTGATATGTTGCGTATATGACAACAATAACGATATTCTTAGGCAGGTTGATCCGGGAGTTTGTATGTCCAGGATCAACCCGTAATCCTCTTTTCTTGCTGGTTGCATCAAACACAGAATTTGTAAAGATAACAAAGGTTTCAAAAGGAGCATATCATGGGGTTTTCACACAAAATACCAATGTACATTTCATTTATCCCATTTATTCATTATACCTATATTTTGTACATTTGAGTTTGGGTCATCTATATGGTTTTGTGTCCTGTTTGGTTCAATTTCTAGCCTAAAAACCATATGGAAAAGTTAAAATTTTAAATAAATTTGTTAGACTAGACGAGTAACTGTGCATAGCAATGAGATTTTATAGTGGCATATTGTTTTAGTGATAAAAAAAAAGTTTATGGGTTATAAACAAAAAATAATAAAAGTTTGAGGATTTGAGGATTATACATAATGTTTTGAAACCCGGTTCGACCCGGGTGGTTCAACCGGTTGAACCGTTCTGGTCGAAAAACGGGTCAATTTAAATCGGGTCAATCCGACGGGTTGGGTCGAAAACGGGTCAGATTAAACCGGGTCAACCCGCCGGTTTGAAGCGTCCCGGGTCAACCCGCCGGTTTGAAGCGTCCCGGGTCAACCCGGTTTTCAATGTGTATTAGTAATAGTTTCCTTTTGAAATATATGTTTTCAACATTTCTTTTTTTAGTTTCAACTTTTCATTTGCTCATAATTAATTGTTTCAACATTTCTTTTTTAATTTTTTTTTTCAGATTTTACTTTCTTGACTTTTCACTTTGACCATTTTTAGTTTATAGATAGTATAGATATAGATATGTATACAAAAATTAGTTTTACATTTATATGTTAAGTTTATGGGTTACAAAATGACCCAATCGAGACATAAAGCCATCTTTAATAATTCGGATTTACTAAAAAGTAAAAAGTGCAATGACAAACAAAACAATTGAAAAATATATTTTGATGCCGAAAAAACCATTAAATAACATTTAACAGGATGCTGTTTTTGAATTGCAAGTATCTGGGAATGTGAAGTACCTTGAAGAGGCATGTAATCTTGGGGCATAATGAGAGTTTGATTTATATCTCGAGACTCGGCGACAGTTGTTATAGGAACTTTCTCATTTTGCAATGTGTATGCATATTCTACCTTATCGAGATTTGATCCTTGATCGTTAGCTGATGTATAATTAAACAACCCCTTGTTCCTTTTAGTGATGGGGACAGCAAAAGAATTATTGTTTCCCTCAATTCCAGATCCTCCATCTGCAATGAAGTTATGTTATACATGCAACTGTGAACATTTGTTATATGTATCTGTTAGAATAAAACACCGGCTAACAATCATAGTTATCACCTGAGGCATATTTCTGCAAAACATTTTCCCGAGCATCGGCAACATGCTGAGATTCAAGAATGCGCTTGACCTTTTGATTAAGACTTACATTTGGTATCAAGTCCTTTATTCCATAGTCGTTAGAATGACACATAGGACATTCTTCCTTTCTTATAAGTTCCAAGCGAATGCCTGTGCATGCACAAAACACATTAACCAATTATACTTTAAAGAAAACGATATTAGTAAAGTAATACGGAGTAATATAATTTCCTAAGAAGAAAATTATTTAGTACGTTGAAAGCATTTGAATACATTTTACTAATGCGTGTATTTAATCCATTTGACCTCTGATTAGTTTTTATAGTTAAACAGTTAAACTGTTTGACCCGTTATCATTAAACTACAACCTAGTTGACCCGTTTCCATATATCATGCAATACATTATTTTTGTAATCATATATATTTTATAATCATGTGTATGCAAATTATTTATTAGCAGCATAGACTTAACTACTAAATAAGATTATATCGATTAAGGGTCTTACATTCGTCACAAAAACTGTGGCTGCAACATTGTACTACCATAGCTTCCTTGAAATACTTGTTGCAAACAGGACATCTTAGAGACGGCAAACAGGCACTTAGTGGACCTTTGTAACTTTCGCAAGCCAAACTTTAAGATTGGTAGCCGATAAAAAAAAATTAAGTTAGAGAGACTCGAATTCCATACTAACGAAAATAATGAAGAAGGCAAGACGTTTTTTTCCGTTACTTTTTCAAGTTTATCTGTTTGTGAGAATCTGGTTTTTGGTTCTCATGGCGAACTTTTTTATGTGACATTTTCTGATCCAAACCTACAAAGGAAAAAATTGTTCCATAATCAGAATCACCAAATACAGCTCAAATATAGTTACACCGACTATTATCCACCTTTTAGATTGTCATCTCTAGGGTGACTCGCTTTAGGCCTTTGACATATTAACCTGGAAAAAAGAAAGAGCGTCGATTGGAATTCCAAGATGAAAATATCAAACAGATCAGATAATGGAATCCAGAACCTGCACTGTGAGAAAATAGAAGCAGCAGTAATGGGTGAGATATAAACCTCAAATGGGTATAAATCAATAGTCTATTCCTTAAATGAAAGTAACAGTAAATTCCCATATTTGATGTAAACCGAAAACTAGTACATGACAATTGACAAGTGTAAATTCATCAGTAAGTTAACTTCATTACTGCGAAAAAGACTAAGGTTGTTGAAAACTATGCAGTTTTCATTTGGATCCAATATGTGTTAAAACAAGAAAGTATAACCTAGCTCACACTCCCAATACAAATGATGTATGATCACCTTTGAATTTTCCTACATTCTAGAGGATCACGATCCATCAAGTTTACTAGTTGTCTAATCACAAAAGATTTTTTAATAAGGTATCTATGTATATTTTTCCATCTGGTAGCCATCAAATGCAGAAATATTCTAAACAACTTGCATTTCATCTAAGAAACGGAACTACGCATGCCTACATTAATCACTACGTACATCTGCCTCCTCATCTATCTCTTTTCCTAAAGAATGTACCTGCTATAATCTTTAAAACTGGCAGCCATCTTAAGTAAGGTCACTTTATCAAACTTAGAATATACGTACGTAATTGTTAGCAATCTCTTTCTACGGTGTGAAAAACCACTTATTTTGAGCGAACAATACTTCCTTTTTACAATCGTTCATATGGTTAATTTCTTAATGAACTTGCCTAGAGAAATTCACTTGCTTTGAGATAACAGATAGTTATTCTTCCATTTGTAACCATGTGAGAGCTAAACTATTTAATCATACTATAAATTCGGATAAGGGATAGAATCCTGCAGGAAGCTTGTTAGCGAAAAAAGTTGCAATAAAATAACGAAATGACTGTTAGGATAGGTAGTTTATAACCTCGCACACTCATGCACAATTATATATATCTTCTAAACCATGATTCATGGAGGTACAACCTAACAACTCTGGTAAGAATGCTCTATTTCACTCGCTGATATCTTATTTACACTTGCATATCTTGTTGTCATTGTACCAAGTATGTTTCCTCTCTTTGTATCTGCTATATAACCCATCAGAAGAAACCATGTCTTCCATCCAACTCACCTCCCACTCAAGCTTCTAAAATTAAAAGCGATTGTATTAGAAGTCCCATCTGCGTGCTTGGTGCATGACCACATTGGATTTCGCTACACGCTACCTAGTATCATTAGTTTACTCGGTCCTTGGTGCAATCTATTATAGATATCCAATAACAGTACTACCACCTCTAACATTAACGTAGTTGAAACACATTGTGCAATTAAAATAGATTTCTGTCTATTCTAGAACCCCACTAATTACCAGATCATTGTGATTCTTATAAATTTGCATCGAATATCACATTCATTAGGGTCATAAACGTGCTCGAAATCACATATTTTTTTAAAAAGCACGTGTGCTCGAATTTATTTTTATCTTAAAAAAGCATATGTGCTCGGAGTACATAACCTAAAACAGCTTCTTCTTTTTTTAAACGCTTTCTGTGCTATTTTTCTCATTCAATTACATATTTAGCTAGTTTATGTGTAGATTCCAATTCCATAATCTACAATTCACTCCAATAAATGAGTCATCAATTATAACTTCGCGTTCTTTACTAATTTCTATATATATATATTATTAGTCAAACGGTTAATTACGCAAGCCAGTGTTGAATCCATAAATCTGTTAGCACCACTGGTTCAAAAAATAAACCACAACAAATCATTAACCAATGTTAGCATAATCAAAACAACAAAATTCAAATTATCAACATGAAAACAAACTCAACAAATCAAACCGAATAAACTAGCTGACTCTATCACGAATTTGGTTAACGGACAGAAAACTGCAGGAAGCTTGTTAGCGAAACAAGCTTATATAACCAAAAGCACACTCACACGCTACAAAAATTTTTCTAAAGAATAATTCGCGGAGCTACTAACTAACAGCTCTGGTAAGAATGCTCTATATCTGCTAGCTGATATCTTATAGACACTCACATATCTTGCGGTCACTTAACCAAATATATTCAGAAGATATCATGTCTTCCATCCAAAGTCACCTCCCACTTAAGCTTCTACATTTTGAAGCGAGTGTATTAGAAGTCCCATTCACGTGCTTGCTGCATGAACACAGTACCTTTCGCTACACGCAACTTAATTAGTGTCATTAGTTTACTCACTCCTTATGCAAGCTATTATGGATATCCGATAACAGTACCACTACTTCTAACATTAACGTAATTGACACTGATTAATACATCAGATCATTGTGATACTAATAGATTTCCATTGAATATCACATTGATTAGGGTCATTACCTTCTTGACTACGTAAACTCAAAAAAAAAAAATAAATAAATAAAATTAAATTAAAGCACACGTGCTCGAATTTATTTTTATCTTAAAAAAGCACACGTGCTCGAATTACATAACCTAAAACAGCTTCTTCTTTTTTAAACGCTTTTTGCGCTATTTTTCTCATTCACATTTCATATTTAGCTAGTTTATGTATTGATTCGATCTCCTGCCCATATCTCTACATTTCAAACTATGTTTCAATTTCATTCTCTAGAAATCTTCTTAGAAATCTACTAACACTAACGCTTCTAACATTAAATTAATCGGGAGAATAGATTCCAATCTATTCTAGAAATCCACTAACAAATCAAATCACTGTGTTTCTAGGGGGTGTTTGTTTAACCTTATATGTGGGCTTATGAGCTTATTTGATTTCGGCTTGTATTTCATAAGCTTCGGTTTTCTGGCTTATTTTGAGACTTATGGGCTTATATTAACTTCTTATATCATAAGAAGCTTATATAAGCCTAAAAGTTCTAAAATAAGCCAGAAAATTGAGGCTTATATGATATATAAGCGGAAATTAAATAAGCTAATAAGCCCACATATAAGTTTAAACAAACACCCCCTTAATAAAGTCAGGCCCATTGAATACCACATTGATTAGAGTCATTGCCTTCTTGGCTATCACACGTGCTTGAAACTCAATTATTCTTGTAGCACACGAGCTTGATTTTATAAATATCTTAAAGAAGCACACGTGCTCGAAATTAAATAACCTAAAAAAGCTTTTCCTTTAAACGCTTTGCGTGCTATTTTTCTCATTCAAATTACATATTTAGCTAATTTATGTGTTGTTTCTCCTCCCCATATACCTCTACATTTCATACTATATTTCAATTCCATTCTCTACAAATCACTACCATGCACCAACGCCTCGTTACATTATAGATCAACTTCATTGGCAATAAATCAACCAATCAGTTATAACTTCCAATTATTCTTTACTAAATTCAATGTATAATTAATCAGTCAGTTAGTTAATTAATTACACCAGCGTGTGGTGGATCCAGAAATCTGTCCAAGGCTCTGCACTTGGTTTTAGCAGAAAAATAAACCATAACCATTCAATCAATAATTTCCCATTACTAGTTATTAAGTTCTATATATTTTTAGTTTGTAATTACACCAACCAGTGTCGGATCCAGAAATCTGTTAGCATAACTCGTCTCAAAAAATGTTAGCGTGCATATAATCAAAACGACCAAATTCAAATTATATAAATCGAAACAAAACTTACATAGCAGAAGAAGGTACTTCTACAGGCACTCTCTTCACAATCAAACTCGATCCACTCCCTATCTGGAACATATCATCTCCATACTCTACCAACCACAAAACACATAGTTAAAACACCATAAAAAACACACACACATAACAAAAATAAAAAACAAATTACCTTGACCAGTAACAGCATCATACAACACAAGGTCAAAATCCTTCCTAAACACCTTATCAAGCTTTTTAACGTTCATAATCCTAGATCTAACTTCACCGATCGAAATACAAGGTTCATGTTCGATATCGAGGGTTTCGAACTCCTTAGCACTTTTAAATTTGAACGTAATCGACATGTTGAAGTTCTGATCGATTTTTTTTTATGTTGATTTGTTATGAAATGAGGGTTTGCATGAAATTTGGGGGTGTTTTGTGAGATTTGTTGAGTACATGAATAATGTGAGTGAGGAAGAAGAGGTGAGTATGAGTTAATAAAGTGTAAGAAAATGTGAGGGAGTGTGCATGGTGCATGATCAGGTGTGTGACACGTGGATGTCATGGAGAGTGTTCTTACCAATCATTTATATGTTTTTTAAATAATTTGTTTAGTTTTATTAGAGTGTGTTCTTTGTCAAATGGACCTTTTTGAGACTGTCATTGACCTATGTTAGAAAGGTGAATTAGGGTGCCTTTGGCAAAATTGGTTGGAGTTAGAGGCAAAGCTGAAACTAAGTGTTGTAGCTGGAGTTTATGTTATAAGTTGTCTTAATTATTGAAATGATTTTGACTAAATTAGTTAAGTAGGAGTACTAATTTGGACAATTCGGATCGGATCAATGTTATTTTTATTTATTTAGTTTTAAAGTCAGGTCGAGGCTAAGAAAACATAGCGGAGTTGTAAAATTACTTAAATATACAACAAATTGTATCACGTAACTTAACTATTTTATCCATAATATTTGAAAGACATTTAAGTAACTAAACTATATACATGCTCTACTTATTTTATAATAACTCATTTCTAACTTGAGCTTATGAAAGACATGTAAATAACCAGACTGTTCTGGTCAATAATTTTTGCAGAGCCACAACAATTCAATCAGCATATTGACCACTGACCAGTCAGCATAAGCATCAGCCAAAACCCACTGGATACATATACTTTTTAATCATCGATACATATTGGTTACATGGTCCACATCTGACCCAACCTTTCTTATACCACCCAGTTCTTTTTCGGCTTCATGGTGGATCCTGCTAGAGCTGCCACCAGGCTGTCTCTCCCGATTTGCCAGGTCATCATACGGGCGCTTGTTGGGTACATTATATTCATACCCGAAAAAAGGTTGTCTGTCAAAAGGATTAGTTAAAACAAAGTAAAGTTAACAAAAATGTAGGATAAAGACTAGAGAAATGACTATGACAAGGTACCAAGCGTACATCCATCTTACCTAGGGACAGGCGACATGTTAAACAAACATGGCAGATAATTTGGAATGCCATAAGGTGCAACAGGGATCATGCTGCCACCAAAAGGCACAACTCCTAGGCTTCCACACATATTCATGTGAAAGTTGACTTCAGGAGCTGGAGCACCAACCCAATAGGGTGTTGCAAAGCATGGCACACCTGGAAACATAGGATCTCCTGAAACCCACTCTATATAATTTGACCATCAATAAAATGCAACAAAATTAAGACTCGATAAAGTAATTGATGTTCACCTGCATGAGCGATAGGGCAATCCCTTATTAAATGGTCTGGAGAACCACACATGTAACAAGTTAAGCCCACCTGATATTCCCATGGTGAACATTTGTATCAGACCAAGAGCAAGTAGTGATATGAAAGTATTTATAAGACCAAGAGAGGTGTGTGATAAATGAAGAAGGGAAATTGGCAAAAAAAGGAATCATACTTGCCACTTTTTGTTATTGTATGTAGCGTACTTTTTTTTTTTTGATTATATCACTAACCTTTTTAAATCGTGCCATTGTGTGTACTTTGCGACTTTTTTACCACGTGAAATGACCATTTTACCCTTCAAAATTTGAAAAAAGTAAGGGTAAAATGGTCATAAAGTACACACAATGGCAAGATTTAAAAAGGTTAGTGACATACAATGACAAAAAGTGGCAAGTATGATGCCTTTTTTTGCCAATTTCCCAATGAAGAACTGGCATGTAAATGTAACATCAACATTTACAGGACACATGTTCCAACTAGTACTTATAAGTAACCAACAAAAACTAGCTATTAAAAACAAGCATTGTCTAGAACTGGTGTCACCTTCTTGTTACTCCCTACTGTGAACGGTCCATCTCCACCTGAAAAGAGAGAATGTAAAAGATAACGTGTCTTTCTACCAATATTAGATGAGTGATATGTTGCATATATGACAACAATAACGATATTCTAAGGCAAGTTGATCCAGGAGTTTGTACGTCCAGGATCTACCCGTAATCCTCTTTTCTTGCTGGTTGCATCAACCACAGAAATTGTAATGATAACAAAGGTTTCAAAAGGAGCATATCATGGGGTTTTCACGAAAAATACCAATGTACATTTCATTTATCCCATTTATTCATTATACCTATATTTTGTACATTTTAGTTTGGGTCATCTATATAGTTTTGTGTCCTGTTTGGTTCAATTTCTAGCCAAAAAACCATATGGAAAAGTTAAATTTGTTAGGCTAGACGAGTACTTGTGCATAGTAATGAGATTTTATAGCGGCAGATAGTTTTAGTGATAATTTTTTTTTTTATGGGTTATAAACAAAAAATAATAAAAGTTTACGGATTTGGGGATTAAATATAATGTTTTGAAACCCGGTTCGACCCGGGTGGTTCAACTGGTTGAACCGTTCTGGTTGAAAAACGGGTCAATTTAAACCGGGTCAACCCGACAGGTTGGGTCAATAACGGGTCAAATGAAACCGGGTCAACCCGCTGGTTTGAAGCGTCCCGGGTTAACCCAGTTTTCGATGTGTATTAGTAATAATTTCCTTTTGAAATATATGTTTTCAAACATTTTCTTTTTTACTTTCAACTTTCCACTTGCTTATAATTAATTGTTTCAATATTTTCTTTTTAATTTTTTTTACATTTTACTTTGTTGACTTTTCACTTTGACCATTTTTGTTTTATAGGTAGTATAGATATAGATATGTATACAAAAATTAGTTTTACATATATATGTTAAGTTTATGGGTTACAAAATGACCCAATCCAGACATAAAACCATCTTTAATAAATCGGATTGACTAAAAAGTAAAAGTACAATGACAAACAAAACAATAGAAGGACTTCTCTCTTCTCCTAACCGTTTCTTCCATTTCTTTTTTTCACCAAAATCACAGTTTTTCATTCAATTTCATACTCAAATCGTATCCAAATTCTTATCTGTAACCACCAATCGAATTGTCTTTCTATTGCGCACACAACGGTGTGATTTGATTGGAATTTCATTAAGGTTTCAGAAAACCCCTAAATTTGAGTTTTTTTTTGGAGACAAAATTAATTCTGAAATTTTGTTGAATTCATTACAAACAAAGTATAGATTGATTGAATTCAGTATACATCATGTCTAATAAGAAGTTAAAAAGACGAATTAAGTTACCATCGAAACTTAATGAACATGTTGTTGGAAATTTAAGCCAAAAAAAGAAATGAAGTTGACGCTGTGACTGCTTCATTGAATGAAAGTGAGAAAATGAATGAAGAATTAGGGATGAATGGAAGAGTTAGTCAGGAATTTGGAGGTGAAGAGGAGTTAGATATAGTATCTGGTCTAGGAATGGAGAAGAAGAAGGATAAAGCTGATAGTGCAATAGAGAGTGTTGTAGGCTGTTTGGATAAGAATGATGGGATTAGTGGGGATAAAAGGAATAAGGTAACTAATAAGGAAGGTGATGCTAGTGTGGATGGTAGTGTGAATGGTAGTATAAGTGGAGAACTGGAGAATCAGGCTGATGATGACAACACTCTAAGTACTCATGTGGTTAATAATGTTAGTAATGAGTTACATGTCAAATCTGCTGAGAAACTTTCTTATGCTAAAGTCACTAGTCAGGATGAAGTAGTATTTGATAAGAAACTAGATTTCATTCCTACTATCACTAGTGAAGATGGCACTGAATGTGTGATTTTTGAGGAGGAGTTAGTTCAGTTAGGAAGTTTAAAGTGGAATATGACTATTTGTGGTTATTTTGTGGGAAGTAAGATGCCAATTGGTTAACTTAAATACAATTTGATGAGAATGTGGGGTAAACTAGGTTTGGCTGAGATTTTTTCTACTAATGATGTGGTGTTTTGTTTCAAGTTTAAGCATGAACATGGTATGAATCAAGTTTTGGAGAGTAGTCCTTGGTTGTTAGGAGGTAGACCTTTACTTGTTCAGAAATGGAGCCCTGATGTTAGCCTTGTTAAGACTGAACCAACTTCTGTGCCTCTTTGGATTAAACTGTATGATGTACCCTTAGAAGCTTGGACTGTGCAAGGTATTAGTTCATTAGCTAGTAGCCTAGGTAAATCTCTACTAATAGATGATATGACTGCTAAAATGTGTCAATATGGGAAGGGTAGAATTGGGTATGCTAGGGTGCTGGTTGAAGTTGAGGCTAAGAAGGAGTTCAAGGATATAATTGTGGTTAAATATAAAAGCCAGGATGGTAGTATTATTAGAACTAAAATAGTTAAGGTTGACTACAACTGGAAACCTCCTGTTTGTAAACATTGTGGTGTATTTGGGCACAGTTTTGATCAGTGTAATAAAAGACCAAGAACTGAAGATGAGGTTAGCAAAATGCAGAATGCTAATGATGTGAATAAAATGAAACAGACTAGGATGGGAAATGAGAAAAGGATAGGTAATAATAATGCTCAGAACAGAAGGGTGAATCAAGTGAATAAGGTTTAATCAACAGGCTGAGAAGGTAGGTATGGTTAATAAGAATGATAACCTTCAGCACAGAATTGAATACATGCATAAACAAACTTATGTTCGGGGTAAGAAAATTGCCGTGGAAAATGCTAGAAAGCCTAATAGTACCAAACCAGTTAACAGGTCTAGTTACAAAAGGAATTATGCTCCTAGCACTAGTAATCAGTTTGATGTATTAGGAGATTATGATGAATGTCATGGTGAGGATTTAAGTAATGATCAAAGGTTAGAGGTGGAGAATTTTATTACTAATAAGCTTCAACCTACTCCTAGTGAACAGAGAAAATGGCCTATAGAAATGGTGAACTATTTCAACTATAGATGGAAATTGATTGTTGAATGTAATAGATAAGAGGAAGATGTTTATGAGGATACTTCATTGGATGGTAAATGTATGGTAGAGAATGAATTAGAAGGGGTGGATGGCTGCTTGCAGTCTTCCCAATAGAATGTTTTTTCCTGTATTTGTTATAGAAAAAATAAAAAATAAAATAAAATGGAGCTTAAGATAGCTTCCTGGAATATTAGAGGTATAGGGACTAAGGATAAGAAAGATGAAGTTAAGAGATTGATGCATGATCAGAGGCTTAGTATTTGTGCTATTCTTGAGACCCATTCTAAGGCTAATGATGTGAATAGGATTTGTAATAATATTTTTGGGAATTGGAATTGGGCTACTAATATGTCTACATGCAGCAAAGGGTGTAGAATTGTATTGGGATGGAATAGTAATGTTGTGCAGGTCAATGTGTTGAGTATGACCTGGCAAAGTATGTTTTGTATTGTGGAATCTATTCAACAAAAATCTAAGTTCTTTTGTACTATTGTGTATGCTGCTAACCATGGGAAAGAGAGAAGAAAATTATGGAAGGAATTAGAATAATATAACTAATGGACAGTCTTGGGTTCTTTTGGGAGATTTCAATGTTACATTGTCTCCTAATGAGCATTCAGCTGGTGGATCTAGTGTCTCCCAAGATATGCAAGATTTCAATGATTGTGTTAATTGTATTGAGGTGGAAGATTTGTGCAGTTCTGGATTTTAGTTTACTTGGACTAAGTCTCCTCAAAATCCATTGGCTAATATCCTCAAGAAGTTAGATAGGGTGATGGTGAATGAAAAGTTTCTCAAGATGTATGGTCAAGCACATGCTATTGTCCTTCCCTATTTGATTTCTGATCACAGTCCATCTATGCTGGTTATTCCTGATGGGCTACAAAATCAACCTAAACCTTTTAGATTTGTTAACCTCATAGCTGATAAAAACAACTTTCTGGATATTGTTGAGAAGTGCTGGATTGAAGATGTTCAGGGGGTTAAAATGTTTCAAGTTGTTAAGAAGTTGAGAAGTTTGAAGAAACCTTTAAAGAAACTAAATTGGCAGAATGGAAATGTATTTGAAAAAGTGGTTGTGTTAAAGGATAAACTTAGAGAATGGCAGGGTAAAATTGATAGAGATCCTCATAACTCTGAGATAAAAAAAAGAAGGTGTTGCAATTTTAAAAGAGTATAAAGAGGCTGTGGCAGATAAGGGTAAACTGCTTATGCAAAAGACTAAAATTGAATGGCTTAAGGAGGGTGATAGGAACACTGCTTATTTTCACAAAGTGTTAAAAAGTAGACAAAACAAGATCAGGATTGAGAGTATCTGTAATGAAAGTGGGCAAAGATTTGATGGCAACAAGGTTCCTGAACAGTTTGTGATTCACTTCTAGAAGTTTCTTGATACTACATCAGTGGTTAATAATATTAGTGAAAGAGATGATTTGCTCACAACAGTGTTGAGTAATGATATGGCAGAATATATGGTTAGAAAAGTAAGTGAGACAGAAATTAAAAAGGCTATGTTTGAGATTGCTGATGTGAATGCTCATGGACCAGATAGTTTTACTGTTTGTTTCTTTAAAAAGGCTTGGTCAATTGTGGGGAAGGATGTACGTGACGCTATTCAAGACTTCTTTGAGCATGGTAGACTGTTAAAGGAGATTAACTCAACAATCATATCTCTTGTTCCTAAACTGAATACCCCTCTTAAAGTGTCTGATTTTAGACCCATTGCATGTTGCAATGTTATATACAAGTGCATTAGTAAAGTGCTCACTGAGAGAATCAAAATGGGGTTGGATAAAATTGTTAACATGAATCAAAGTGCTTTCATTCCTGGTAGAAGTATTCATGATAACATCCTTGTTACACAAGAACTACTGAGAGGTTATAGAAGGAAGAATGGAGCTCAAAGATGTGCATTAAAGATAGATCTCCAAAAAGCCTATGATACTGTTGATTGGTCTTTTTTGGAGACTATTCTTCAAAAGTTTGGGTTTCATTCTAAAATGGTACACTGGATTATGACATGTATCAAATCTTCTACATTTTCTATATGTGTCAATGGAAGTTCTTATGGGTATTTTAAAGGTGCTAGAGGTTTAAGACAAGGAGATCCTATCTCTCCTTATCTTTTTACCTTGGTAATGGAGGTTTTAACTCTGCTTATGGCTAAAAACACTCAGGATGGTACAGGGTTCAAATATCATTATGGTTGTAAAGATATGAAGCTGACTCACCTCTGTTTTGGTGATGATCTAATGGTTTTTTGTCATGGTGATGTAAGTTCTGTTAGAATCATTAAAAAGACTTTGGAAGAATTTAGTGGATACTCAGGATTGCATCCTAATATGGCTAAAAGCATAGTTTTCTTTGGGAGTGTTAATGATTAGAAGAGGAATGCGATTATTAATATAATCCCTTTCAGTATTGGTAAACTTCCTATGAAATACTTAGGTGTCCCTTTGTTATCCAAGTGTCTAAGTGTGGCTGAGTGCAAGATCCTGGTTGATAAAGTCAAAGGTAAGATTGAAGATTGGAAGAACAAATGGCTTTCTTATGCTGGTAAAGTACAATTGATTGTTTCTGTCCTTGCTTCAATGCAAATTTATTGGGCTTCAGTTTATTTCTTGCCAAAGACTGTTATCAAGGATATTGACAAGATCATGAAAGGTTTTCTGTGGAATAAAAGTATTAATGGGAATGCAAAGTCTAAAATTGCATGGAAGGTGGTATGCAAGCCTAAAGATCAAGGAGGTTTAGGTATTAAACCATTGGAGGAATGGAATGAAATTATGCTTATGAAGCATGTATGGAATATTATCATTAATAAGCAAACTTTGTGGGTTCAATGGGTTAATATGGTCAAGTTAAAAATGAAAAGTTTATGGGATACTGTAGCTGATAAGGGGGATAGTTGGAGTTGGAAGAAGTTTTTAACTCTTAAAGATAAAATGAAGCCTTTTGTTTGGTATGAAATTGGAAATGGACAACATACATCTGTGCGGTATGACAAATGGGATAATAATGGCCCTTTAGCTAATTTCATAACAAGCAGAGATATATATGAAGCAAGATTCAGTAAAGAAGCAAGAGTTGCTGAGATGATTATTGATGGACAATGGATTTGGCCTGACAATTGGTTGACTAAATATCCTATTCTTCAGACTATTAATGTTCCTTTGCTCTCTCAGAAGTCAGACAAAGTTTTATGGGTGGATAGTGATACTAATAAAACCAAATTCTCTTTAAGGGGTGTTTGGAAGAGTATGAGATGTGAATATCCAAAAGTGGAATGGGTCAAGACTGTATGGTTCTTGTTAGAAAAGTGACTTAAACTTTAGGGGTCAATTGGTAAATTTGTATGACTTGTCCTTCAAGTTTGATTGGAATTTGGAAACTAATCTATGGCGGTTAGTTTTGGCTATAAATAGGGATTGATAACATTAGAATTCTTTGTACCTTTTGAATTAGGGTTTGGTACCTTTTGAATTAGAATTTGTCTTGAATTTGGTTTTGTAATTTGTTTTGGTATTTAAATAAAGCTTCCGCTTCGTTTGTTCGACTTTGTTTGTTTGTTTCGTTCGTTTGAATTACCAACAAGTGGTACAAGAGCTAGGTTTGTTTAGCCATGAAGAAGAAGAAGAAGAAGAAAGTTCGTTTAGGATTGTTTTTGGATTGAAGTTCGACTGGTTTTTTGTTTTGAAGAATTCTTTGAATTTTCGGTTTTCAGAATTGGAGGATCGATTTGGGATATAATCTGGTGTTGTTTGTATTCGATCATCTGGATTTTGTTAAATGGGCTTATACTTAAATTTGGGCCTTGATTTGAAATTGGGGAATTAGAACAGATTTGAGACTTTGGTAATTAGTTTTTGGGTGACGTTTGAATTTGAAAAAAATTTAGGGCCACAAGTAATTTGTATTTTGTCCAGATTTGATTCACTTCGTTTGTTTTAGGTGACGTTCGGTGGTTTGGTTTGAATTTGGACCATAATTCTTATCATATAAGTGGGTCGTTAGAATTAATATCCGTATCATATTTGGGGCATTTGAATTATTAGAGCCCGTTCGTCAAGTTAATAATTTATTAACTTGAATTTGGTTGATACTTGGATAATAAGTTTGATGTTGGACCATAATTCTTATTACATAAGTGGGTCATTAGAATTTGATATTTGGGTTGTAATTCTTATTATATAAGTGGACCATTGAAATTTGAATTTGATATTTGGAATTTGAAATTCGGAATTCGGAATTTGGAACTTTGAATTTGATTTGAAGCAGGTGGAGGAGTTTAAGTCACAGTGGAGATTGTTAGAAAAGTGACTTAAACTTTAGGGGTCAATTGGTAAATTTGTATGACTTGTCCTTCAAGTTTGATTGGAATTTGGAAACTAATCTATGGCGGTTAGTTTTGGCTATAAATACGGATTGATAACATTAGAATTCTTTGTACCTTTTGAACTAGGGTTTGGTACCTTTTGAATTAGAATTTGTCTTGAATTTGGTTTTGTAATTTGTTTTGGTATTTGAATAAAGCTTCCGCTTCGTTTGTTCGACTTTGTTTGTTTGTTTCGTTCGTTTGAATTACCAACAGTTCTCACAATGTACACCTAGACATGCCTTTATTATGTGGTTAACAATGCATAACAGACTGCTAACTCAAGATAGAATGGCCGGGTGGAATAATGGTGCTGTCCTTTTATGTCCTCTGTGTTCAACAACTAATGATTCTGTGCAACATCTTTTTCTCCAATGTCAGTTTGCTAAAAAGGTGTGGAATCAAATCAAAGATCTAGTCTGCTTGGAAAATACTAATCACATCTGGTATGATATCCTTCTATTCATTCAAAATAGTCAATACAACAGTAGTATCAGAAGTGTGTTAAGTAGAATTGGATTGGCTGCCTGTGTATGTAACATTTGGAGAGAAAGAAACCTAAGACTGTTTCAAGGTTGTAAAAGAAATGAGGATGAAGTAATCCAATGCATCAAAGAATAAGTGAAATGGAAGTTAATGAGTCTAAAGGTCAAGAGAACTGATGCTATTAAGAGAATATTCAAAATTTGGGATATCAGTTCTGATCTCTAGCTTTTAAAGATGGGTTCATGAGCTTTGAAGGTTAGATTGGTCTCTGATTTCTTTAGTGGACATATATAGCAGTAGTATTAACAACAATTGCTTTGATTTTGTTGAATACTTTTTCAAGTCATTGCAATGCAAGATACCTTGTACCTTGGAGTCCCATTTGCATGACTGTACCTATGGTAACCAACATGCTTGTTCCAGTTTGGCCATGGGTGGGAATTGGACATGCTTGTTTGGCTAAATAGGAGCTCTAGTTATTTGGGATGTACCATAAAGTAGGGTCTTGATTGTGGAAGGGTAAATGCTTTGGAGAATGGTGTATGATGGGTGGAATAGAGAGGAGTGAAAGATGATCCTTCTTGGTCCACCTAATACACCATCACAGGAGGAAAGGGATGGTCATCATTGGGGGAGGGTGTTTCCTACCAGCTGAAGCCTTTCTTAGAAAAGGAAATGTAGGCTGATTAGGAAGAGCCCCTCAAATGGATGGGTTATGGGTTCCTAGTGAAGCCACACACTTACCTAGCTTACTATTGTGGATGTTGGTTGAATGGTTTGATAGGAAAGTGATGTGGAAATATAGCTAGATGGTATGTGCATTTGATATGGTGATCTGAAAATCTAAGCTGGCATGGTTCAAGTTAAAGTGGAGCTTGGCTGCTTGGGATAGTATATGTGACATCAGAGATATGGAAGAGATATTAGTGTTTGAATAATAGTAGCAAATGTTTTACGGCCATAGTATAGACTAGCAGGAATGGTTCTTTCTGTATGTGCCTGGATTGAGAGTTCTCATTCCAGTTGTATTGTAACTATCCTTGATTGTTATTAATAATATATGATCACCATTTGCACAAAAAACAAAACAATAGAAAAATATGTTTTAATACCAAAAAACCATTAAATAACATTTAACAGGATGCTGTTTTCGAATTGCAAGTATCTGGGAATGCGAAGTACCTTGAAGAGGCATGTAATCTTGGGGCATAATGAGAGGTTGATTTATAACTCGAGACTCAGCGGCAGTTGTTATAGGAACTTTCTCATTTTGCAATGTGTATGCATATTCTACCTTATCGAGATTTGATCCTTGATTATCAGCTGATGTATAATTAAACAACCCCTTGTTCTTTTTAGTGATGGGGACAGCATAAGAATTATTGTTTCCCTCAATTCCAGATCCTCCATCTGCAATGAAGTTATGTTATACATGCAACTGTGAACATTTGTTATATGTATCTGTTAGAATAAAACACCGGCTAACAATCATAGTTATCACCTGAGGCATATTTCTCCAAAACATTTTCCCGAGCATCGACAACATGCTGAGATTCAAGAATGCGCTTGACCGTTTGATTAAGACTTACATTTGGTATCAAGTCCTTTACTCCGTAGTCAGTAGAGTGACACATAGGACATTCTTCCTTTACTGTAAGTTCCAAGCGAATGCCTGTGCATCCACAAAACACATTAACCAATTATACTTTAAAGAAAACTATATTAGTAAAGTAATACGGAGTAATATATCTTAAGAAGAAAATGATTTGACCTCTGATAAGTTTTTATAGTTAAACTATTTGACCCGTTATCATTAAACTACAACCTAGTACAGACTTAATTACTATATAAGATTATATCGATCAAGGGTCTTACATTCTTCACAAAAACTGCGGCTGCAACATTGTACTATCATAGCTTCCTTGAAATACTTGTTGCAAACAGGACATCTTAGAGACGGCAAACAGGCACTTAGTGGACCTTTATAACTTTCAGCAGCCAAACTTTAAGATAGGTAGCCGATAAAAAAAATTAAGTTAGAGAGACTCGAATACCATACTAACGAAAATAATGAAGAAGGCAAGAAGTTTTTTTCCGTTACTTTTTCAAGTTTATCTGTTTGTGAGAATCTGGTTTTTGGTTCTCAAGGCGAACTTTTTTATGTGACATTTTCTGATCCAAACCTACAAAGGAAAAAAAATTGTTCCATAATCAGAATCACCAAATACAGCTCAAATATAGTTACACCGACTATTATCCACCTTTTAGATTGTCATCTCCTGGGTGACTCGCTTTAGGCCTTTGACATATTAACCTGGAAAAAAGAAAGAGTGTCGACTGGAATTCCAAGATGAAAATATCAAACAGATCAGATAATGGAATCCAGAACCTGCACTGTGAGAAAATAGAAGCAGCAGTAATGGGTAGGATATAAACCTCAAATGGGTATAAATCAATAGTCTATTCCTTAAATGAAAGTAACAGTAAATTCCCATATTTGATGTAAACCGAAAACTAGTACATGACAATTGACAATATAATAAATTCTCAGTAAGTTAACTTCATGACTGCGAAAAAGACTAAGGTTGTTGAAAAATATGCAGTTTTCATTTGGATCCAGTATGTGTTAAAAACAAGAAAGTATAACCTAGCTCACACTCCCAATACAAATGATGTATGATCAACTTTGAATTTTCCTACATTCTAGAGGATCACGATCCATCAAGTTTACTAGTTGTCTAATCACAATTTTTTTTTTAATAAGGTATCTATGTATATTTTTCCATCTGGTAGCCATCAAATGCAGAACTATTCTCAACAACTTGCATTTCATCTAAGAAACGGAACTACGCATGCCTACATTAATCACTACGTGACATCTGCCTCCTCATCTACCTGCTATAATCTTTAAAACTGGCAACCATCTTAAGTATGGTCACTTTATCAAACATTGAATTTACGTAATCGTTAGCATATATCTCTCTCTATGGTATGAAAAGACCACTTATTTTGAGCGAACAATATTTCCTTTTTACAATCGTTCATATAGTCAATTTCTTAATGAACTTGCCAATAGAAAATCACTTGTTTTGTGATAACAGATAGTGTTTCTTCCATTTGTAACCATGTGAGAGCTAAACTATTTAATCATACTATAAATTCGGATAAGGGATAGAATCCTGCAGGAAGCTTGTTAGCGAAAAAAGTTTAAATAAAATAAAGAAATGACTGTTAGTAGTTTATAACCTCGCACACTCGCACACTATTATATATATATCTCCTAAACCATGATTCATGGAGGTACACTACCCAACAACTCTGGTAAGAATGCTCTATTTCAACTCGCTGATATCTTATTTCCTCTCTTTATATCTGCTATATAACCCATCAGAAGAAACCATGCTTCAACTCACCTCCCCCTTAAGCTTCTAAAATTAAAAGCGATTGTATCAGAAGTCCCATCTGCGTGCTTGGTGCATGACCACAATGGATTTTGCTACACGCTACCTATTATCATTAGTTTACTCAGTCCTTGGTGCAATCTATTATAGATATCCAATTACAGTACTACTGCCTCTAACATTAACGTAGTTGAAACACATTGTGCAATTAAAATAGATTCCTGTCGATTCTAGAACCCCACTAATTACCAGATCATTGTGATTCTTATAAATTTGCATCGAATATCACATTCATTAGGGTCATAAACATGCTCGAAATTACATATATTTTTAAAAAGCACGTGTGCTCGAATTAATTTTTATCTTAAAAAAGCACATGTGCTCCGATTACATAACCTAAAACAGCTTCTTCATTTTTAAACGCTTTCTGTGCTATTTTTCTAATTCAGTTACATATTTAGCTAGTTTATGTGTAGATTCCAAATCCATTCTCTACAATTCACTCCAATAAATGAGTCATCAATTATAACTTCCCGTTCTTTACTAAATTCTATATATATTATTAGTCAATCAGTTAATTACACAAGCCAGTGTCGAATCCATACATCTGTTAGCACCACCGGTTCAGAAAATAAACCACAACAAATCATTAACCAATGTTAGCATAATCAAAACACCAAATTCAAATTATCAACATCAAAACAAACTCAACAAATCAAACCGAATAAACTATCTGACTCTATCACTGGATAACGGATAGAAAACTGAAGGAAGCTTGTTGGCGAAACAAGCTTATATAACCAAAAGCACACTCACAGGCTACAAACAAATTTCTAAAGAATAATTTGCGGTACTAGGCTATGTTTGGCACAAAGCTTTTTGGAGCTTTTTTGCGCAATGAGCGGTGAACAATGAGCTTTTTGATTTTTAGTGTTTGTTTGGCATGAGAGCTGTGAGCTTTGCTATTTTTTAGGAAATCTCATTTTTCCAATGCTTCTTTGTGAAACTGTGAGCTTTTTTGGCTACTGCTCACAGCTCACTGCCCTACTTTTGCCAAACATAGCCTAAGTAACAGCTCTGGTAAGAATGCTCTATATCAGCTAGCTGATATCTTATAGACACTCACATATCTTGCGGTCATTTAACCAAATATATTCAGAAGATATCATGTCTTCCATACAAAGTCACCTCCCACTTAAGCTTCTAATTTTTGAAGCGACTGTATTAGAAGTCCCATTCACGTGCTTTGTACATGAACACAGTACCTTTCGCTACACGCAACTTAATTTGTGTCATTAGTTTACTCACTCCTTATGCAAGCTATTATGGATATCCGATAACAGTACCACTACTTCTAACATTAACGTAATTGATACCGATTAATAGATTTCCATTGAATATCACATTGATTAGGGTCATTACCTTCTTGACTACGTAAACTCAAAAAAATAAATAAATAAATAAATAAATAAAAATAATAATAATAATTAAAGCACACGTGCTCGAATTTATTTTTATCTTAAAAAAGCACACGTGATCGAATTACATAACCTAAAAAAGCTTCTTCTTTTTTAAACGCTTTTCGCGCTATTTTTCTCATTCACATTTCATATTTAGCTAGTTTATGTATTGATTGGATCTCCTGCCCATATCTCTACATTTCAAACTATGTTTCAATTTCATTCTCTAGAAATCTTCTTAGAAATCAACTAACGCTAACGCTTCTAACATTAAATTAATCGGGAGAATAGATTCCAATCTATTCTAGAAATCCACTAATAAATCAAATCAGTGTGTTTCTAGGGGGTGTTTGTTTAACCTTATATGTGGGCTTATGAGCCTATTTGATTTCGGCTTGTATTTTATAAGCTTCTTATATTAACTTCTTACATCATAAGAAGCTTATATAAGCCTAAAAGTTCTAAAATAAGCCGGAAATTGAGACTTATGATATATAAGCGGAAATTAAATAAGATAATAAGCCCACATATAAGTTTAAACAAACACCCCCTTAATAAAGTCCGTCCCGTTGAATATCACATTGCTTAGGGTCATCGCCTTCTTGACTACCACACGTGCTCGAAACTCAATTTTTTTTATAGCACACGAGCTTGATTTTATAAATATCTTAAAAAAGCACACGTGCTTGAAATTACATAACCTAAAAAAGCTTTTCCTTTAAACGCTTTGCGTGCTATTTTTCTCATTCAAATTACATATATAGCTAGTTTATGTGTTGATTCTCCTCCCCATATCTCTACATTTCATACTATATTTCAATTCCATTCTCTACAAATCACTTAAATTTATGTATATTTAGTCAGTCAATTAGTTAATTACACTAGCTAGCGAGCGGTGAATCAAGAAATATGTCAAAGGTTCTGCATGCACTTGGCTTTAGCAGAAAAAAATATTAACCATAACCATTCAATTAATCAATTATAATTTCCAGTTATTAAGTTATATATATATTTAATTTGTAATTACACCAGCCAGTGTCGGATCCAGAAATCTGTTAGCACAACTCATCCGAAAATAAACCACAACAAATGTTAGCATAATCAAATCAAAAAGACCAAATTCAAATTATATAAATCAAAGCAAAACTTACATAGCATAAGAAGGTACTTCTACAGGCACTCTCTTCACAATCAAACTCGATCCACTCCGTATCTGGAACATATCATCTCCATACTCTACCAACCACAAAACACATAGTTAAAACACCATAAAAAAACACACACATAACAAAAATAAAAAACAAATTACCTTGACCAGTAACAGCATCATACAACACAAGGTCAAAATCCTTCCTAAACACCTTATCAAGCTTTTTAACGTTCATAATCCTAGATCTAACTTCACCGATCGAAATATAAGGTTTACGTTCGATATCAAGTGTTTCGAACTCTTTAGCGCTTCTAAATTTGAACGTAATCGACATGTTGAAGTTCTGATCGTTTTTTTTTTTTTTTTTTTTTTTTTTTTTTTTTTTTTTTTTTTTTTTTTTTTATGTTGATTTGTTATGAAATGAGGGTTTGCATGAAATTAATTCGGGGGTGTTTTGTGAGATTTGTTGAGTACATGAATAATGTGAGTGAGGAAGAAGAGGTGAGTATGAGTTAATAAAGTGTTCAAAATGTGAGGGAGTGTGCATGGTCATGAGCAGGTGTGTGACACGTGGATGTCATGGAGAGTGTTCTTACCAATCATTTATATGTTTTTTAAATAATTTGTTTAGTTTTATTAGGGTGTGTGTTCTTTGTCAAATCGACCTTTTTGAGACTCTCATTGACCTATTTAGAAAGGAGAATTAGGGTGCCTATGGCAAAATGCCAAAATTGGATGGAGTTAGAGTTAAACCTGAAATTAAATTGTAGCTCATAATTATTGAAATGGTTTAACTAAATTAGTTAAGAAGAGGTGTTAATAAGATCAATTCGGATCGGGTCAAGATTTTTTTATTTTTTATATTAAAGTCAGGTCGAGGTTAAGAAAACATAGCTGAGTTGTAAAATCACTTAAAAATACAACAAATTGTATCACGTGCTCAACTATTTTATCCATAATATTTGAAAGACATTTAAGTAACTGAATTATATAAATACTCTACTTATTTTGTAACAACTCATTTTTTAACTGTTATGTGTTAGTAGCAATACTTAGGAGAGTTAAATGTGACTTAGACAGTAATAAGGGAATTAATTGTATTTAGTTTAAATAAAGTTTAGGATTGTACTTAGATTAGGAAACTAGTTGCTTGGCTTGCAAGCCAAGCTAAGGTTTCTACCACTCATCTCTATAAATAGAGATGAGGGGGGATGCTAGTTCAATTCTTCTTCCTCAATTGTAAAAGCTTTATTAGGTTATTTAATAAAGGGTTCGTTGAGGGTATATCGTGTGCAATATTCTTGTCGCTTCTTTGTAGTCTCTCTTGTTTGCTACTTGTGCTCGATACAACTCGCGATCTAGCGTTCCGCGATCGAACTTCGGGTTTGTTGTCGAGGTATTTTCCAACAAGTGGTATCAAGAGCCGCGGTTATTGTGGTTATCGAAGTTCGAGGGCTAGATCAAGGTTCCGAGTTTATTTGAGGTATTGAGGTTACGAGTTTCGGTTCTCGGGAAGTAGCAACGATTGACAAGTCGAGAGGTGGATTATTTGTTTTGTGTCATCCACGTGGAGAACATCATACAAACTAATGTCAAGGTGTTTTATTTTTAAACAAAAGTGACATTATATGAGTATCTTGTTTTGGAAAATATATAACAAAAGGTGACAAGGATTTTGAATTTTAATAATTCCACTTTGGTTATAATCTTTTGTTTTTCCGTGGGATTTAGTGAAAAAAAACAAAACAAAACAAAAAAAAACAAATACTATAAAGTTGGCAAGTTTTACGATCGATTAAAGTTTGGAGGTTTCTTGTTACGGTTTTTCTTGCGGTTCAAGTTTTGATCGTGGTGAGCTTGGGTTTCAAGTTTACGATTGGGTTTGCTTGATCGAAATCGAGGGTTTAGGGTTATTCTAATTAATTAGATTTGCAAGAAAGGAATTATAGCAACAAGAGAGAATATTGCACACGGCTTGTGAGACTTGTCGGTAAAGTTGGTTAAGAAACAACTTGACAAGGTTTTTAGCAAGGTATAAGAAGAATGGCTAGTTCTATAACTAGGTTTGACATCGAAAAATTCGATGGGAAGAATGACTCCGGGTTATGGCAAATAAAGATGCGTGCTTTAATGCTACAACTGGGATGTGATGCTGCATTAGAGACATTACCCGCGGACATGGAAGCAGGTGAAAAGGCTGCTTTGATGAAGAAGGCATACAGTACCTTGATTCTATGCTTGGGAGACCGGGTTTTACGGGAAGTTACCAAGGAAACATCTGCTGCAGGAATTTGGGCAAAGTTGACTAGCCTGTATATGAATAAGTCCCTAGCAAATAGACTGTATCTGAAGAAGAAGCTGTACACGTACTATATGAGTCCAGGTACGAAACTGTGTGATCATATAGATGAGTTTAATAAGTTGATACTTGATTTGGCGAATATTGATATCGAGATTGAGGATGAAGATCAGGCACTTATGTTACTTACGTCGTTACCATCTTCTTACGAAAGCTTTGTGGAGACATTGTTGTATGGGAGGGAATCCTTGACAATGGAGGATGTTCTAGCGGCTCTGAATTCAAGAGAGTTGAAGAAAAGAACTGAAGGCACAAAGGAAGAAACTGGTGACGGGTTATATGTAAGGGGAGGGTCAGATCATTCAAGGAAAGCTCATTCTGGTGGAAGTTCGCGGTTTAAGTCAAGGGGTGGAACTGGTAAACTCAAGTGCTTCATATGTCATTCATAGGATCATCTGAAAAGAGACTGTCCAAGGAAGAAGTCAAGTGGGTTCGTCAAGAAGGGTAAGCATGATCAGGATTCTGATTCTTCTGATGATGAGGGTAACGCCTACTCTGGAGAAGCCTTGATGGTAGTCGGGAATGATGAGATGACTGAATTGGTAATGGATTCAGGTGGGTCTTATCATATGACACCTAGGAGGGATTTCTTGTATGACTTCAAGGATGTTGATGGTGGTTCAGTTCAGTTAGGTGATAACAGGACATGCACTATCAGAGGGACAGGAAAAGTGAAGATACAGTTGCATGATGGTTCAAGCTTTATACTGGAGGATGTCAGGTATGTTCCAGGGTTAAGAAAAAGCTTGATTTCATTGGGTACTCTTGAAAAAGAGGGTTATATTGTGAAGATGCAGATGGGTAGAGTCAAGGTGATCAAAGGTTGTCGGGTTATGATGACCGGGATCAGGAAAGAGAACTGTGTATATACTCTTGAAGCAAAAGTGATGACTTTTGGTGTACAAAAGCATGGAGGTTCAAAACAAGTTGGGCTCAAGCAACTTGGTCATAAACAAGTTGGGTTCAAACAACTTGGTCATAAACAAGTTGGGCTCAAACAACTTGGTCATAAACAAGTTGGTTCCAAACAACTTGGTCATAAACAAGTTGGGTTCAAACAACTTGGTCCTGGTGTTAAAACAGGAGTCCATGGAGTACAGGTTGATGAACGTGTTTGGTTTGAGGTGGAACTCCAGGGAGCTCAAGAGAATCGTGAAGCTGAGGTTGTTCAGGTTAGTAATGATGATGCTGCAGTGGCTCAAAGAAAGTTGGAGGACAAGCAACTTGAAAAAAAGACAAACACGGGCTGCTTGGTAAATGAGCAGGAGAAGATACACCTTGGTATAAAGGTGGGGGCGGACATTACGGAAACCGGAGTACCTGGTCAAGAGGGTGCAGAGGGTAATGCTGCTGAAAAGAAGAAAGTGAAGGAGTCTAAGAAAGCTAAACTTGGGAATTTACTAAAGTACAAGGCCTGGTTCTCAAGGCGGTCCCCGGTTCGAGGTTCCAACATTAGATGAAGATGTTGAGTATCGTTAATGCCTAAGTATTACTCCTAAGGTGGAAATTGTTATGTGTTAGTAGCAATACTTAGGAGGGTTAAATGTGACTTAGACAATAATAAAGGGATTAATTGTATTTAGTTTAAATAAAGTTTAGGATTGTACTTAGATTAGGAAACTAGTTGCTTGACTTGCAAGCCAAGCTAAGGTCTCTACCCCTCATCTCTATAAATAGAGATGAGGGGGGATGCTAGTTGTTCAATTCTTCTTCCTCAATTGTAAAAGCTTTATTAGGTTATTTAATAAAGGGTTCGTTGAGGGTATATCGTGTGCAATATTCTTGTCGTTTCTTTGTAGTCTCTCGTGTTTGCTACTTGTGCTCGATACAACTCGCGATCTAGCGTTCAACGATCGAACTTCGGGTTTGTTGTCGAGGTATTTTCCAACATTAACTTAAGTTTATGAAAACTTATAGCTTATAAAAGAATTTGAAAGTTTGTGTGTCAAACAAATTTTATTTTGAAGGGTGAAGTCTGAATATACGTAACAAACTTTCTGAAATTAATCGATATACGTAACATACTTATTTTATTCCAAAGATACGTAATATACTTTTAAATACATACCAATGTACGTAACATTGACGATTACCATTTTAAAAAGTTACAGTTTTGGTCCCTGTCGTTTACGTTGACTTTCATCCTTAGTCCTTTGACATTTTTTACTTAGAAAAGTTATAGTAATGTTCCCTTGACATTTTGTTAACTTCCATTGTTAGTCCTTTGACATTTTAATAATCTTTCGTCCATTTTTCTTTACGTTTTTATCCATTTTAAGCCGTTTTCCTCCGTTTTTATACGATTTCATCCGTTTTTCTTACGTTTTCATACGTTTATATCCATTTTTGTCCGTTTTCATCTGTTTTTATACACTCTCGTCTATTTTTCTTACGTTTTTATCCATTTTGTGCATTTTTATCCGTTTTTATATGCGTTCGTCCGTGTTTCTTGCGTTTGTATCCGTTTTTGTCAATTTTTATGTATTTTCATTCATTTCTGTACGCTTTCGTACGTTTTTCTTATGTTCTCATACGCTTTTATCCATTTTTGTCCATTTTTAAACGCTTTCATCTATTTTTGTACGTTTTCGTCCATTTTTCTTACGTTTTCATACCATTTTATCTGTTTTTATACGCTTTCGTCTGTTTTTCTTATGGTTTCATACGATTTTATCCGTTTTATACATTTTATCCGTTTTTATACGCTTTTATCCATTTTAACCCTTTCGTCCATTTTTCTTACGTCTTCATGCGTTTTTATCCGTTTTCATCCATTTTTATAAGAAAAAAACGTAAGAAAAATGGACGATAGAGTATAAAAATGAATGAATACGAACAAATACAGATTAAAACATATAAAAAAGTAAGAAAAACAGACAAAAGCTATAAAAACGGATGAAGATAGATAAAAACATATGAAAACATAAGAAAAACGAACGAAAACATATAAAAATGGATTAAAACGATTAAAAACGAATAAAAATGTGAGAAAAACGGACGAAAGCATCTAAAAACTGATGAAAACAGACATAAACGTATGAAAATGAAAGAAAAACGAACGAAAGCGTATAAAAAAGGATGAAAACAGATAAAAAAAACGGACAAAAAATGATAATAACGTATGAAAACGGATGAAAGCATATAAAAACGGATGAAAATGGCTTAAGACGGACAAAAACGTAATGAAAAACAGACGAAAGTGTATTAAAATGTCAAAGGACTAACAGTGAAAGTCAACAAAATGTCAAGGGACCATTACTCTAACTTTTCTAAGTGAAAAAATGTCAAAGGACTTATGGTGAAAGTCA
Source organism: Artemisia argyi (assembly GCA_030686995.1). NCBI lineage: Eukaryota > Viridiplantae > Streptophyta > Magnoliopsida > Asterales > Asteraceae > Artemisia > Artemisia argyi. Next base: position 16,642 of record JARVZY010011097.1, on the reverse strand, counting down.
ACGCAAACAACAGGGACCAAAACTGTAACTTTTTAAAATGGTAATCGTTAATGTTACATACATTGGTAAGTATTTAAAAGTATATTATGTATTTTTAGAATAAAATAAGTATGTTACGTATATCGGTTAATTTCAGAAAGTTTGTTACGTATATTCAGACTTCACCCTATTTTGAAATGTCAAGCTCGTATAAACTCATATTTAAATACATTTTTAGAATGATAAAGCGCAATAGTTTATATCTAACATGTCATATAAGGGAATTTATTTTTTATTTTTTCATTTTATTTGTATAACAACCTATTATTTTAGTTTGTTTTGAAAAGAATTACTCAACATAAAAAGTTAGAAATTTTCTAAATTTCTTATTTTATCTTTCAAAAGTTCAAAAGGAATATATACATTTAATGTATTTAAAGATGACTATATGTTGTTGAATTAAATTATGCATTAAATGTACCTAGAGTATATTGAAGAAACTTTTTTTTTTTTATGACACTTTAAATATGATGGATGAAGAAATAGTTATTAAAGGAAACCAACTGACTTAACTCAGTTGGTCACTTGAGTTTCTTTTAAATTTTTGGGATGAGATTTACTCGTATTTGAATATTGCATGTGACAAAAAAAAAAATCCAGATTTTCTTTTTATTGCGAAGATGTGAGTTATAGGGATTTCTCTTCGCGTGTCTCTCCTAGTGGTTCGGGTCCTGGGGTCTGCCCGTTTGGAAGGTTTAACTCGGGGGACGGATTTCAAGTGTGGTACCATTTTAAAAAATAAAAAAATAATAAATAAATAAAACTACAAATAAAATAAATAGTTACTAAAGGTTTTTATCACAACAAAATCAATGTTCGTTTCATTTTGTTTTGATTTAGTTATTGCCTTCAATCTTTATGACCGTAGTCATTTAGAATAACAACTTTGTGTTCCGTTTGTATAACTTTTTCTGAAAAAGAAATGGCTCTACAAAGTAATGATTTCCAAAAACTTTAAATTTGTGTATAGAGATTGTAAGATTCTAATTATTTAAGATAAACTTTATAGTTACGAATTAATAATGACCAAATGTCTAAATCGGGATGCAAAATAACTTTTCATTTACAAAAACACTTTTCACAATCACAAGCTTTCTATTTACGTCATTCTAACCAATTCTATGAAGTACTTAATTTTTAACAAAAATACATCGTTGGTCTCTAAACTTTCCCAAAAACATCACAGGGGCCTCAAACTTGAGAAAATAGTCGCCTGGAGTCCAAAACACAAGTTTTTAAGGCCGAAGGCGTCTCTTTGACCGTATTGCTCAATCAACTTCTGTTATTTTCCCCCATGTGCATTGTACATGAGGGCAAAATGGTCATTTCATTGTTTTGGTTAATTATTATAGTGGTACAACCTTAACCTTATAAACGAACGGTGTATTTTATCTAAAAGTTATATCATCACTACCACCACCCTCTCTTTATCTCATTTTCGTGTTTCTCTCTCTAAATTTCTACTTCTCTCACTAAAATTAACACAATCACCATTCTCAAATCTCATTCATCTACTCCACGATGATCCATAAATGCGACAACCAACAGACAATGCTTGATCTATTTCGACCAATCTAATCATATATTTCATTTAATATAATTTTAAATACTCCAATAGAGAATTATATTACTTGAAACATATATAACTTGTACAATGCAACTTTGTTCATGCTCTTAATCAAAGAACGAATTTGCTACATTACTAAACATTTCACTACACTAAAAGATGATCTCCCATGTATTTCATCATAATAGTTCTATGTTTCTCAAGACTTCTACCATTTTGACTTCTGTCATCGCTTGACTGCATTAAAAAGGAACTTGTTTCAGTGGTACACACTCTCGCCCACTTTCTAGTCAGGCACATCTTTCATGATCCCAGCCTCTTCTTTAATATACTTCTTCCATTATTTCACAAATCTACACAGGAGGAGCAATATATTTGATCACCATAGATGATTGGAGTGTAAAGAAAAGGCAAGAGGTGGCAATATGAGCAATTAAAGCGGGTTAAGTAGATTATTAATATAGGGTCGTGTTTTAGTGTGGCCCAAAAGAGGTCGAGCTGATTGGGTTGGCCGAACATAAACATTGTTATTACAGTAATCATACAGTCTTCATTTTGGGTAAAAAGTATTTTTCTGACCTATTTGACCAATTAGGCACAAATCATAACCCAAGGCAACCCATGCATAACAGTAACCGAGTCGAAATGGCCATATCTTAATAAGACTGGAGTTGTAATTACTTACCTTTCGTCAAAACATCCTCTTCTGCTTGAAGCATGGGTAAAATCGCCCTACGAGCAGAATATTTTTCCTCCTTTATTTCCATACATAAAAAAGATATGTTAAGTACGCAATATACAATAACATGAAGTCTTTATGATGAGGCGAAAAATGATCCATTTTTAGGGGGTAATTTAAGCCCGGAATTGAATTTATTTGATCAAATATTGCCTTAAATCGTTCCTTTTGTGATTTTAGGTACTTTTGGAGTGAATTCTGGAAAAGAAAGCATTTTGAGCGTTTTTGGAGCATAAAAGTGAAGAAAATAGCAAAGTCTCAATTATCCTTGCTGGGAACAGTACCTGACGGCGTCACCAAATTCTACATGACGGCGTCAAGAGTAATACAAGAGGTGGAAGTGGATAAAGTCCGTGACGGTCCAGAAAGTTTTGTGCATTGGAGATGACGGCGTCACCCAAGGCCGTCACGTGTAAAATTAAAGAGTGATGGCCTAGAAAATTTCCTGAAGGTGTCACGTAGGCCGTCACGTGTTAACTTGTCAAAATTTGCGCGCGGAGTAGCTGATATTGTTTTGGTCATAACTTTTGCATACGAACTCGGATTTAGGTGATTCAAAAGCCCACTCGAAGAGGACGAAGAAATCTACAATTTGGTGAAAAAAATTGGTCATGACGCCGTCACTCTTTACGGGGAGACGCCGTCAAGCCTTGCCGACAGAAAAATTGCCTATAAATATAACATCATAACTTCACTTTTTGTAAGCCCTAAACCCTAAGGTCGATTCCTGGGTCTAGGTAGGTGTTTTTCCAGCAACTTAGAGGGTTTCAATCACTCCATAAACAACATGTATTGGTTTGTTGATTCTATCTTAATTATGTTTTCCATTATCATCGTTGCTTGCTCTTCTTTGATGATGTTTTGCTAATTCACCTTGTGTCTACTTATGATTGTGTTAAACTTGTATATAATTGATTAGATCTTATTGATTCCTTGTTGATGTTGTGTCTATCTTCATCAATTATGGTGTGACACTTCGATAGATCTAGTTGATTTAGCTTATACTTCTTGATTCCTATTGTCTCTTGTTTGGTTGATTGTATTCGATGTTAGGCTTAAGAAAACTGGCAAACTTCCAACGGTGACATGCTTGAACGTCTTAAGAAACATGAACCAATGCGTACTAGGTTATTATGGTTGTATTTAATGCATGAGCGAATTCTAATGATCCCATGTTAAGAGCTTCTAGCAGGCTCGACATAGGAGTGAAGTAGGAACTTATAGAGTTGGGGAAGTACGTACGCCACCCCACGAATGGTATTAAGGAATACAACCCGTCAATTAAAACAAGGTGTGACAATTCAATAGGTAAAATTGGATAGCTAGCAAGGAGTAACATATCATAGGTAGACATGCTTCACTTATCTTGTAGAACCTTAGTTTATTTTTCATGCACATTAGTTTGATTAGTAGCTTTTGGGTTAGTTGATTAGCAACTAATTCCGCCCCTCCTTCCAATACCCGAGATTTTTAGTTGCTTTTCATAAAATATAAAAATACAAAAAGAATCATCCTTCACCTTTAGACCTAGTTAGATTAATTTCAATCCTAACGACACTATTCCTGAGTTGAACGATCAATCCCCCGGTACTTGTCACTATACTATACTACAACGATCATGTACACTGCCTGGTGGGGGTTGTAAGCTTCTCGAGATCCCTCGAGAGGTAAAGCCTGGTGCAATTCCCACGCATCAAGTTTTTGGCGCCGCAGCCCGGGGAATAGTTATTGTTTAGGTTGAAATTTATTTTGATTAGGTCTACTCATTAGATTCCTATCAAGTAAGATTTTTTTTTCTTTTCATTTTGTAGCTTTCTCGTAGTCTATCTTTTCTTTGTGATTTTGTTTGTAATTATCTTCAAATGGACTCTACACTTAGACTTCTAAGATTGCAAGATAAGGTTGAGCGGCTAAGACACCAAAGAGTTCAAAATACCTCATTTAGAGATACCTATGAATCATATGAGCCTTCACCTAGGTTAGATTTTTATGAACAACCTCCATGTTTAAGATCTAGTTTTAGTGAGGCCAATAGGAAATGCGACCTAGTTTGCCAAGGAATTATGGAGAGAGCCGTTGCAACAAATCATAAGTTGGATGAAGCACTAGGTTTGCTATTATCACTACCTAAGAAAACAATTAAGGAGGATTTAGCCGAGCATTACCACATTGATCAAAAAGACCTAGGTTTTATGACCAATGACTTTGAATCTCAAGGAACACATGATGAATCCTTTAGGCAAATTTAATATAAGATTAATGAGGGAGATCCTTATGATTCGGACATAGAAGTTGAGATGCCTAGAGAAGCATGTGAGATACTTAGGAGAATGCTTAGGATAGATTCTACCAAAACACATGATGAGGATATAGGTGATCTTGACACATGGAATGATGAGGTCAATAACATAAGCCCACAAAATACTCAACCATCATTTGAGGCACACACACCACCCGTGACTTACCCGGAAGAAGTAGAATAAACTTTAGGAATTCCGATGGAGGTAGAACCCTTGGACCAGGCACCACTTGAGGATATAGGTTTGAATACTTGTAGTGATAACCTTACTCCTAGTTCTAGGGAATTTCCTAATGTTGATAAACCGGAACCTCAACCTTTACACAACTTTCCATCCTTAGATATACATCTAGGAGACAAAAGAGGAACTGACCCACCCATCAATGAAGGAAGCCATTCACTCACCCCCTTCACCTCACGTGGCATATTTCCACCCTAAGGGTGTGTATCGCTACTTCCACCCGCACTTAATCCTAAGTGTAGGGAAAACCTCCCCTATTTCCGTTAAATAAAGGTAGAGTCAGGCTCGTGATCGAACAAAAACAAGCGCTTGTTGGGAAGCAACCCAACCCATGTTTTTAATTGTTTGATGTTTTTATTTTATTTGTTTTTTTGTGTCATATATGCTTAATCATAGTTGTTTAATTTTCATGTTTCGAATAATTTGTGAAAATGCTTTATTTTGTTTTTAACCTCGTCTTAATTGCATATAAAGGTATTTTACAAAAAGATAAGTGTAGGGAAATTTATATTTTATTAAAAAGAACCAAATTCGAACATGAAAACTTCACAATTCATGATTAGCATATATTCAATCTTGTTTGTGTGTCAATAATTGTGGATATGTTTTATGAGTTCCTATTTGTAATACATTTCACAAGTATCCTATCCTTTTGTTGCTTTGTCTTGTTTCTATTTCTAAGTCTGGAATTACATCTAGTTGTGATTTTTATTCGGTTTGATGCTTTGGTTTTTGTGTTTGTTGATTACAGGACAAGAAGATGATTTATATTTCTGGAGGGAAACTTTCAATGTTCATCTTCTTTGAGGTAGATTTAACCATGTTGTCATATTATCCACACCAAACGAATCAGGGGAGTATTAGTTTCTTTCATTCTTATTTATTTTTACTTTTACATCTTTTATCTAGAACATTGGGGACAATGTTCGGTTTAAGTGTAGGGAGGGTATATTAGAAACTATTACTCCACTTGGTTTTTGTTTTGTTTGATAGTGAATGTGTACTAAAACTAAGAGAAATATTTGTTAGGGCAATTTTAGCACCAAATTTAAATTTTTTTGCAACATGTAGGAGTGAAACTTTAGTCTTAAAAAGCGTCTCATGGATAGGAGTTGTATGACTAGCACAAAAACCATACCACTCAAAAATTTCCACCCTAAATATGTGAGGTTCGCCCTTAGATCTTTAGGAAAAATCATTCATTGTTGGTGCTTACGAGTGTACCGGTAGTATTTAGATTCTAGAACTTGTGATAGCGAATTAGCGATGCATCCCGAGACCGCTAGTGAGACTACATTGTTGACATAAATTAATAATGTCTAAAAACATTGTTAACATATTAACAATGTCTCTATGTTTTGATAATTACAAAGCATAAACTCATTAATCTAAAACTTATGACGTAAACAAGTTTTTAGTGCTTAACATTTGTCTTTACATCCAAATCACTTAAGGTATGAATAAACAAAGTGTTTATTGCATTCTATGATCAAAGGAACAATTTTCTTAAACACTAGACTTTTTATAAAATGTCACAAAACATTTTATATCTTTTACAAAACATTTTTGGAATTAAATGAATATGTTTAATTCATTATAAATATATGAATTCAAATTTCCAACCAAAAATGGCAAATCTAATCCAGAAAAACCTTCCCCACAAAAAGACAAATAAACTCAACGTTCTGGAGGGGCGGCCCCTTTAATTCCCTAGGCGGCCCCCTTAATTATTAAGGGGACCGGCCCCTAATTAAGGGGACCGGCCACACTCCAGAACAGTATTTTTTTCTCTATAAATACTGGTTCATCCCACATAATTTTTTTACCTTTTGCACTCCTAAACTTTCTGTTTTAGATCCCCATTTCTATTCTCCAAATCCTTTGATCATAAATACATAATCCTTTGTTTCAAAGTGATTCTTACATCATCCTCTCAAGTGCAAGAGAAGAATACTTCTATCCTCTAAGACAAGAAGTATTACAACTTGTTGTGACCTCCACATCCAAGTTGTTGGTGCATCATCAAGAATATTTACATATATCTTTGTGTAGTGTGTTGTGAATATTTGATTGTAGATAGTTGTGTTAGGAATATAGATAGTGTGATTGGCTAGTAGATTGTAGTGAAGATAATTAGTGTGTAGAAGATAGGTGTGAACTAGATTGTAGTAAAGATAGTTGGTGTGAAGTAGTTGTGAAGATAGGTGTGTAGTAGATTGGTGTGAAGTAGTTGTGAAGAAGGTGTGATTTCGTTGTGACGAAGCTTTGGTGTGTAATTGGTGTGTAAGGTTTTCTCCGCCATAAGGGAGCTTGTTGATATAGTGAAGAAAACTCTCGAGTAGGTGACTCGAGGAGTGGAGTAGGGCAAGGAAGGTGTCCTTGTAGCCGAACCACTATAAATCCTTTGTCTCGCGGTTAGATCTTTCCATATCTTACTTATTATCTTGCTTATATCGTTATTACTTTTGTAGACGTAGACGTATATATATAGTTGCTTATATAGTGCTAGTATTGATTTTACTTAAAGATCAAACGAAAGTTTTATTCACAAAATAAAGTTTTTACAATCAAACTAAAAAGGTTACATACATATAATTGATCATTTCGATCAAGTATAGTTTTCATACAAAATATAACTAAGGATTATAAAATAAACGATTACGTACTTATCTCTCGTATATAGCTATAATTGTTTATATTATGCATGTGTTGATTTCACATACTTAGCATACATTATTATTATTGTTTATACTTAGATTTACTTGTTCATATTGTTCAAGATTTGAGTTCACATAAGATTGAATCAAAGTTTTAAAAGCAAACAAGGTTTTAAAACTAAACTAAGTTTTCAAAATAAAATTAAAAAGACGTAAAACTATTCAACCCCCCCTTCTAGTTTTCCACAATTGGTATCAGAGCCACGTCTAGCAAGATTTTTAAAATATATTGTATTTTAAAACTTGTAACGATCTATGGAATCTGAAAAATATTTAGAAGGGCAATCTATGCAAAGACCACCACTATTTGAAAGTGATGGATTTTTATATTGGAAAAATCGATTCGAAACTTATGTGAAATCAAAGGATCTAGATCTTTGGCATGTTATTACTAATGGTGATTTTTTACCTACTCAAAATAATCCCGAAACAAATAAAGATGAAATAGTACCTTTTGAAAAACAAAATGATGATTTAAAAAGAAGACTTTCTAAAAACAATGAAGTAAAAATGGTTATTTACAATGCGTTACCACGTAAAGAATACGAAAGGATCTTTATGTGTGAAACCGCAAAAGAAATTTGGAATTCTTTACTAATAACTCACCAAGGTAATAGTCAAGTCAAGGATAACAAAATAGATATACTTATGCAACAATATGAGCAATTTATGATTCCGGAAGAGGAATCAATTGATAATGCTTTTGCTAGGTTTAACACTATTATCACAAGTCTAAAAGCACTTGATGAGAATATTTCTAGTAAGAATTTTGTCAGGAAATTTCTTAGGGCTCTTCATCCAAAATGGCGAGCTAAAGTCACGGCTATTGAAGAATCAAAGAATTTGTCAACTCTACAACTTGACGAATTGATCGGTAACTTAAAGCTCTACGAAGAAATAATAAAGAAAGACTCCGAGATGGTCAAAGGAAAAAGTGAGCAAAGCAAATCAATTGCGTTGAAAGCTAAAAAGGACTCTAGTGACGAAGAATGCTCAACCTCCAAAAGTGACGATGAAGAGTATGCTATGGCAGTACGAGACTTCAAGAAATTCTTCAAAAGACGAGGAAGATACATTAGGCAACCATATAATGAAAGGAAGTGTTTTAAATGTGGCAATCCAAATCATCTCATCGGAAAGTGTCCAATGATGTCAAGAGATCAAAATCAAAAGGCGTTTATTGGAGGTGCTTGGAGTGATAGCGATGAGGACAAGAAAGAAACCACAAATGAAGAAAAGTGTCTTATGGCTAAGACATCAAGCGAGGTACGTTCCGAAACTGAATACTTTAGTGACGAAAATTTATCATTAGATGAAAAAGACCTAGATAGTGAATATAATAGGTTATGCAAATTAGGTCAAAAGGTTATAGCTAAAAATAAGTCACTAAAACATATTAATAATCAATTAGAAAATGAAGTACTCGAATTAAAAATTAAACTACAACATTTGAAAAAAGGAAAAGAAGTTTTTGTAAAATGTAAAACTTGCTTAGATGTTAAAAATGAAAACGAAAAACTTAAAGATGAAATTTTCAAACTTGACAGGTTTAAAAATAGTAATAACCCACTTAAGAAAATACTAAGTGCTCAAGAAACTTCGGGAGATAAAACCGGTTTAGGATTAACTTCAACTAATGTTTCAACTAGTGAAAATAAAAGTATAAAGTTTGAATGTGAATCTAGTAAACAAAAATCATTAGAATCAAATCCTAAGTATATACTTACAAAGGATAGAAAAATACCCATTGCGAATGATGAAAAAGTAAAAACTTTTTATAAACCATCCTTAAAGACCGAAGTAGGATCCTCTAAACCTAAATTTAGATCTAAAACTCCACCAACAAGAAAACCTAAAAATTATCATCCAAGATCTAAAACATCTCAACCTAGAAGAAATCTAAATAGACAATATTACAATAACACTAGAAATCAAATGTGGAATTATCAACCAAGTTACAATCCTTGGGAAATATTACCACCATACATGCATCCTTGCCAAATGTTAAATATGTTTGGACCAAACAACTTTGGACCAATGAGACAATGGGGACCAAGTGGCTAAATTGTCAATCTTGGAAGAAGTTGGAATATCATCTACAAATGACTTCTATAAGTCAACATGGTCACTTGAAGTGCTTGAAGATATTCCATTGAAGACTAAAAGGTACGCGTTTCTTTTAAGTTCATCACTATAATTTGCATGCTTAGATAAATGATTAGTTAGATTAATGTTTAGTACATAATTGCTTATATTCTTATAACCTAGAAACATCATTGGTTGACTTTCCTAGGAATAAGATAAAATTGTTCATTGCCGAACAAAATAGAAAATGGAAATCTTTTATATCCACTATTAGGAAACTCATGGTGATGAAGTGAAATGAGTTAAGTGGATCAATCGTTAATATAGAAGTAGGATTAGATCCCTCGCGTAAGAAAACTATGGATGAAACAAGCTCTCGTAGACTATGGCATTAAGTCAGATAAGCGTGCGAAAACAAAGGAACTATAGATGTTAGGTTATACCCCATTCAACACTCTCGCATCTAACATATAAATTATCGTCTTCATTTCCTTTAGGATCATAGGATATGTAGAAACGATAGCATGAGATAATAATAGGCTTAACCAATCCTCTTAAGCATGAGATCTTTAATAAACATTTTTTAAAATATTTGATTTATGATATTTGTTGTCAAAAATCTAATATCTCTAAAAATATGCAAAAACCTCACATTTTGGAAAATAGTCTTTCAAATAACTATCCCACTTTTAAATAACATGTTTTCACTATCAATATCCACAATTTTGTTTTGATCAAAACTAAAGATTGGGAAAATATTCTTTACCGTTCATTTACACATTTTGAAATAAAAACCCAATCTATTTTATTCAAATAACTCTCACATCCAAGTGAAAACTTACTTTCAAACATTGTTGAATAATGCTAAAAACGTCTCTTTTAAAATCATGCATGGTGATCTCATATTTGTCATCTATATTTATATAAATGACACTTATAAGTGAACTAAATCAAATCAAGAGGACCATGGTTTGTTCATTAAGACTTTGTTTGTAACAAGTCTAGAAATACATGCTATCATAACTACCCACTTATTGCACATTGATACACATTAGGATTAATCCTCATTGTTATGTAGTTATGAAATACTTGATGTTGCTTATTGTTTCCTAGCACTTATATTTTACTTGCTTGATGAGTATGTTTGCATGCTAGATGAAATTGCTTGTTTACTTAATCTCTTTGGTTAACATGCTTTGGCTACATAATTGCCTACATAATTAGTATATGCTTAATTGCCTCAAAGAGTTGGACTTGTTTGAAACCAAAAACACAACCTTTCTGCAATTCACTACCAAAAACCCTTTTCTGGCAATCTGGGAATCACCAGATGGGCGGCCCCCTTAAATCATAAGGCGGCCCCCTTAATTATTAAGGGGATCGGCCTCCAATTAAGGGGACCGGCCATCTGATGGTCGAAGGTGTTGTTTCCCTTTTCTATTTTTTAGCCCATTTCATCCTACACTTCCCAAAATTCACAAACCTATTTTATCCTAAACCTTCCATCAATGTTTATCCATCCTTGATCCCACCAATCCTACATTATAAACACTCTCAATCTCCACTCATCTCATCATTTTCTCTCCCATTAAACCAAAACCACCAAGAAACTTGTTTGGAGAAGAAAGCCTAACTTCCTTTAAAATTCCGTCAAATCAAATGACGTTGTCAAACATCCAACACCAAATTCCTCCTATGTTTTCAAACATTACTTACCTAACACCTCACTTTCCTTCTCACCAACATTACATATCAAAAACCTTTACTCACCCATATCCTTCTACATTACACTCAAACCTCATAATCTTTTCACAACTCAAGCGATGTTGTTCATAATCAACCAACACCTAAACCTCACTCTCACACAAATGATCCATTTAACAACAAATCATCCATTCGTGCTTCGACTAATGCTCCTTCTTATGATGAGCATGCACAATCCCAAAACAATAATCCCAACCTCATTACCAACACTTTACATGTTGCTCATTCAACAAAAACACCATCCACTCATGAAGGGTCTTTTCCACCCATATCATGTTTTCATGATTACCCAAGCTCAAACATGTCTCCACCACCAAGAGTATCACCACCACATCCTACAACTTCACATGCCATTCCTATGTTGCATGTTCAAACCATCACCCAAGACAACTATCATGCTCCACCACCATCACCTTCCTCCGAACACTTGAAGTCCGTTGAGGCGCTAAAAGAAGCCCATGAGCTTAGTGCTCTTTTAGCCTTACATCTTGCTCAACGCAATTTGGATCCATCTTCATCTAGATCACCCTCATCACCACACAACATAAATCAACTTGAGAAGCATGTCAACAATTGACCTTGTTGCATCTTTCTCCTAAAAACCATTGCATTCAATGAACACTTGGATTGAATATCTTCTCACTAGATCACATCCAATACCCTCACTTAAACAACATCCAAAACCTCAATCAACCTCTTCCGCTACAAACTCTCCACCACCAAACTCTCCAACATTCATGACCCGAACATATACCTCCATTAATCCAACAACTTTATCCTAGCTCAACCATCATCATTCCAAACACTCCATCATCAACCATCTAAGCATACCATATGTTACAAGCAAGTCCGATGGCTCTCTTTGGCAAATTAGGATCCTTTAACATAATCACTTTGAATTAACTGTTATGTATCCTTAATATTTGTTTACTATGCTTGTTATTTGTATATTGCATATTCTTCTATATATGCTTGTGCTTCTAATATTTTTCTTGCGAGCATTCCATATCTCGATCCCTTGGTGCCATCGAACAAGGGGGAGCACACATCAAGGGGGAGCTTTTATCCCGTCTAACTTCATTTACGAAGCTAGTCGGCATAACCTTTTTGATTTTACAAAAACGGGGAGAAGTGAATGTTAAACTCTAATACTTGTCTAAAAATTAATTTTTAGGTTTAAAGAGTTTAAGGTTTTGTAATCATCAAAAAGGGGGAGATTGTTGACATAAATTAATAATGTCTAAAAACATTGTTAACATATTAACAATGTCTCTATGTTTTAATAATTACAAAGCATAAACTCATTAATCTAAAACTTATGACGTAAACAAGTTTTTAGTGCTTAACATTTGTCTTTACATCCAAATCACTTAAGGTATGAATAAACAAAGTGTTTATTGCATTCTATGATCAAAGGAACAATTTTCTTAAACACTAGACTTTTTATAAAATGTCACAAAACATTTTATATCTTTTACAAAACATTTTTGGAATTAAAGGAATATGTTTAATTCATTATAAATATATGAATTCAAATTTCTAACCAAAAATGGCAAATCTAATCCAGAAAAACCTTCCCCACAAAAAGACAAATAAACCCAACGTTCTGGAGGGGCGGCCCCCTTAATTCCCTAGGCGGCCCCCTTAATTATTAAGGGGACCGGCTACGCTCCAGAACAGTATTTTTTTTCTCTATAAATACTGGTTCATCCCACATAATTTTTTTACCTTTTGCACTCCTAAACTTTCTGTTCTAGATCCCCATGTCTATTCTCCAAATCCTTTGATCATAAATACATAATCCTTTGTTTCAAAGTGATTCTTACATCATCCTCTCAAGTGCAAGAGAAGAATACTTCTATCCTCTAAGACAAGAAGTATTACAACTTGTTGTGACCTCCACATCCAAGTTGTTGGTGCATCATCAAGAATATTTACATATATCTTTGTGTAGTGTGTTGTGAATATTTGATTGTAGATAGTTGTGTTAGGAATATAGATAGTGTGATTGGCTAGTAGATTGTAGTGAAGATAATTAGTGTGTAGAAGATAGGTGTGAACTAGATTGTAGTAAAGATAGTTGGTGTGAAGTAGTTGTGAAGATAGGTGTGTAGTAGATTGGTGTGAAGTAGTTGTGAAGATAGGTGTGTAGTAGATTGGTGTGAAGTAGTTGTGAAGAAGGTGTGATTTCGTTGTGACGAAGCTTTGGTGTGTAAGGTTTTCTCCGCCATAAGGGAGCTTGTTGATATAGTGAAGAAAACTCTCGAGTAGGTGACTCGAGGAGTGGAGTAGGGCAAGGAAGGTGTCCTTGTAGCCGAACCACTATAAATCCTTTGTCTCGCGGTTAGATCTTTCCATATCTTACTTATTATCTTGCTTATATCGTTATTACTTTTGTAGACGTAGACGTATATATATAGTTGCTCATATAGTGCTAGTATTGATTTTACTTAAAGATCAAACGAAAGTTTTATTCACAAAACAAAGTTTTTACAATCAAACTAAAAAGGTTACATACATATAATTGATCATTTCGATCAAGTATAGTTTTCATACAAAATATAACTAAGGATTATAAAATAAACGATTACGTACTTATTTCTCGTATATAGCTACAATTGTTTATATTATGCATGTGTTGATTTCACATACTTAGCATACATTATTATTATTGTTTATACTTAGATTTACTTGTTCATATTGTTCAAGATTTGAGTTCACATAAGATTGAATCAAAGTTTTAAAAGCAAACAAGGTTTTAAAACTAAACTAAGTTTTCAAAATAAAATTAAAAAGACGTAAAACTATTCAACCCCCCCCCCCCCCCTTCTAGTTTTCCACATACATTCGTGTAGTTAGGATTTACTACATGATAAGAGGCATTATGAAAACCCTTGTTCTACATCTGTAATATAATTACATTGACTTTATAGGTCAAGTAATTCTCCCACACCTTTGCGTTGTACTCATTTTTAGTACACGATACCCCTAGTACACCCCTCCGAGCCTAACTTTTCGTTTCTAACTTTAAGCATTTTACTTAAAGGAAGAATTTGTTTACAATCCACCCCAAATGTGCAACCAAATCGCCTTAGCCTTCCTTGTATGCACTCATCTTTAGTGCAATATTGTTAATTATTTAAACCCCTTGTTAGTTGTCTAATTGATTACATGGTTGCTAAGTCGAGTCATATCTTGTACATATTGTTTTGGGACAATTGGGACTCATGTGTAAAGTATTTGTGTTATGGAGTAATGGAGAAGAACATCATATATTACCGCGTTAATATTTAAAAGTACCCCAAGTGTTTTGATTATCTTGATTCGAGTCATTAGAATAGTTGATTGTAAAGTATGTAAAAGCTCAAGTGTAGGGAGGAAACAGCTCCCTTTGATGTATTATTTTGGATGGTAGAGTAAAAGTGTATCCATTAAAAAAAATGGAAAAAAAAATATGATAATAAAAAAAATAAAAAAAAATAGAAAAAAGAGAAAAACATATGGGCTACCATCCGTTTCATTTATTTATATTTAAGTCAAGTAGTGTCTTGAAAATCCAAAAAGAGTCGTAGTTAGTTTAAGTTGAGTCGAGTCTTGGCTTAGCAACGCCTCATTGTACATGAAGTAAACTAAGACAATTGACTTGCCACCAGTAAAATATCCGTTTGTCCAACAAAACCGTGTCTTCCATATCCTCTACACCTAACGTTATAACCCTTTAAAAAACCTCTTTGATAGTTTATCCTAGGTGCTTACGCCAAGTGGTGGATGTTTGATCCTTTCCCAAGCATATGGTAATCTATTTTCTATGACAGGTAGAGAGTGATATTTCTCCATTTTCTATTATGACATATAAATTTACAACACCTGAGAGATGAGAGTATCCAAATACTTAATGTGAGGTGCTAGTGTATAATTTATGTGCTTGTTTTGACTAAGGTGGAATGATCATTTGTTGTAATTACTTTTATATTAGTGTTAGATGACCCCTAACTTGTATTTTTATTGGTGGAAAAGCTCATTTTCTTGAGGACAAACAAATCTCAAGTGTAAGGGTATATGATGAGGCGAAAAATGATCCGTTTTTAGGGGGTCATTTAAGCCCGGAATTGAATTTATTTGATCAAATATTGTCTTAAATCGTTCCTTTTGTGATTTTAGGTACTTTTGGAGTGAATTCTGGAAAAGAAAGCATTTTGGAGCATAAAAGTGAAGAAAATGGCAAAGTCTCAATTTTCCTTGCTGGGAACAGTACCTGACGGCGTCACCAAATCATACATGACGGCGTCAAGAGTAATACAAGAGGTGGAAGTGGATAAAGTCCGTGACGGTCCAGAAAGTTTTGTGCATTGGAGATGACGGCGTCACCCAAGGCCGTCACGTGTAAAATTAAAGAGTGATGGCCTAGAAAATTTCCTGAAGGTGTCACGTAGGCTGTCACGTGTTAACTTGTCAAAACTTGCGCGCGGAGTAGCTGATATTGTTTTGGTCAGAACTTTTGCATACGAACTCGGATTTAGATGATTCAAAAGCCCACGCAAAGAGGAATAAGAAATCTACAATTTGGTGAAGAAAAATTGGTCATGACCCCGTCACTCTTTACGGGGTGAGGCCGTCAAGCCTTGCCGACAGAAAACTTGCCTATAAATATAACATCATAACTTCACTTTTTGTAAGCCCTAAACCCTAAGGTCGATTCCTGGGTTTAGGTAGGTGTTTTTCCAGCAACTTAGAGGGTTTCAATCATTCCATAAACAACATGTATTGGTTTGTTGATTCTATCTTAATTATGTTTTCCATTATCATCGTTGTTTGCTCTTCTTTGATGATGTTTTGCTAATTCACCTTGTGTCTACTTATGATTGTGTGAAACTTGTATATAATTGATTAGATCTTATTGATTCCTTTTTGATGTTGTGTCTATCTTCATCAATTATAGTGTGACACTTCGATAGATCTAGTTGATTTAGCTTATAATTCTTGATTCCTATTGTCTCTTGTTTGGTTGATTGTATTCGATGTTAGGCTTAAGAAAACTGGCAGACTTCCAATGGTGACATGCTTGAACGTCTTAAGAAACATGAACCAATGCGTACTAGGTTATTATGGTTGTATTTAATGCATGAGCGAATTCTAATGATCACATGTTAGGAGCTTCTAGCAGGCTCGACATAGGAGTGAAGTAGGAACT
>JARVZY010011096.1:0-54589 GCA_030686995.1 Artemisia argyi | reverse complement strand
GTTTAGCATTTGGGCCCATTAGCTTTGCTTTTGATTTATATCACACGTATTGAGGGGGAAACGTATCACAAGATAGAAAAAATGTTTGCATTGAAAAGTGCAAACGGTAAACCCTCTAATACCATGTTGAACCGTATGTTTACATTGAATCTGCTTGCCTTTAACTTTATTAATAACCAATATTTATAGATTACAATAAGTCCTAATGTACCCTATGCCCACAGATCGGGCTTGGGGCGACTTATCATTATATCGGTTAATACATACTACTTCTTGTGTTTTGCTTTTTATGTGTTTTTTCTCCTTACTATTCTTCTTATTATGTTGGTAGAGGTAATGTATTGTAATTTCATGCTTCACTTGTATTTGGCGGGGTTTTTTAAGTGCCCTTTATAAATGAAATTGTCACTAACACCATGGGTGGTCATTTCCCCGTGTTTTGTGATACACAGAAACTGCATATTGCATATTATAAACTAGGACATGCTTTCCATTAGTTCAACTCTTTGGTTAAGTGTGACATCTGAAAAACACATACATTGAACTATGCATCGAATTATACAAAACTAGCGATAATGTCGAATTGCTACTCAGGGGAAGTCAGTTGTTTAATACTTCAATGGACTCTTATAGTATTCAGGTCTATAGTAATAGATCCATTGATTTACTTATATCTTTTAATCACGATTTACTTAAAGTATAATGTTTTATCTTTTTGAATCTTGAGAAGTTATTGATCGATTCTTTATTTTGTACTAGTAATTAATTAGTGAATAGCATTATATTTTATTATAATCTCAACCTATAGTTGAAGAATAATGATTGACTTAGTTAAGTAAAAAGCATATAATATTATGGACGAAAGGTGTTCCATAAAATTCCTAACATAGAACTGCAACATACTTGATGATCTTAAGCAAATGAACATTAACAAACTTTGACAAACATAAAAGGACATTTTATCTATTTTATTAAAAGTTTACCATTGAAAATCTTACTATATATGATCAACATGAATAGAGTACTGTAATACTTTCTATTTTTGCATTATTTTAAATGCATAACAAATAAAAATACATATATAGAATAAGTTTGATAGGTTGAATTTTATTTTTTAGAGTAGTTTTTACCATTTTATTTTTCATTAATGATATTTTTTGAAAGTATTATCTGAATTTAACTCATAAGTATTAATGCTAAGTGAGGTAACTTTGAGGGACTAATTTTCTAACTTAAAAGACTGTGAGATTTGTTTCCAGCTCCTATAAAATCCTTCTTCATTAGTGTACCCTATTTCGGGCTCTGTTTTGCACACTCAATAGTAGTGGCTCAATCAATGGTTAATATGCTCGATGTTGTGAAAATGCTCTTATTTTTTTTACACTGATTAGTAATAAACATGAAATAAGTATCTTGGTAATTGTTGCTTTATTCTAAATGAGATTCCTCCAAGACACCTTAACGGCTTTAAACCAACTCAAACTGATTCAGGACTGAATATTATGTACTTTTATTATTAATAGTTTAATACTCACATCAGCTCAATCTGGATCTAAGAAACACTGGCATTCACCATTGCAACCTCCACCACAAGTGTTGCCACGAGTCTCGCCTTCAACACCACCACTCTAAGAGAGATGTTTTTAATATATAAATCAATAATAAAAAATATTTGATACATTATTGAATATTCGATATTCAAAAATCAAAGTCTCCAACCTTGTAGTAAAGTCAAAGCAAATTGTTGTGCTAATGGCATGAAAATGACGTGGAGGCGTCATCAGTTCATTGTATCAATTTTGAGTTACAATAATTTTATCATTTAAACTTAATATTTGTTGGATATTTTGATCAATCCAAGTACGATTTCTTAACACTGGATATTCTAGATTGTTACTATTCCTATAAATGGGTGCTTTATTTGGGCACATTTTATTGATTTCTTTTTTAACATAAAGTATTACAAAGTGGAAGAAAAATTGACACCCACTTTGGAAAAATTGCAAAGACTTGAGAGTCTTTGTAACAATTCGCAATTTCAGGTCAATTAATATTCCCGGGAAATTTACTATTCACTTGTACTATTCATGTTACTATTCATTTTTACTATTCATTTCTTTCCGAAATTTTCCCGAAAGTTGATTTTTATTTGATATTCTCGAGTGATAAATCATTTCCATGGCAAATTAAATGTTTGACATCCGTCAGATCATTTTCGTGAAAGTTATTAAGGAATTACATGGAATTACACGTTTTATGGTAAAACGTCAATCAGAAATTCTACGCACAACGAAATTCAACCCCGTCAGGTGACCCCACATCAGAAAAATGTTTGACACACTCATGATTTATTTGAGAATTAATCGTGACTGAGAAAAACATGACCAAAGACTTCCCGGCAGGTCACCCAAGCCAGTACTACTCTCGCATGAGCACGCTTAACCGTATGGGCGATTAACCGTTAGACCACAAAACGCGTTTCTAAGACGATTTGAGTTTTCAACTCATTAGAAAAAGTCAACATATTTTTCCCTCCTCCATTGACCAAAAATCATCCCTTGATGATATAAGTCATTTCGTGATTTTTTAGGCTTACGGTTTGATGTCTAAAAGACATATAATACCAACCGACACTAGACTGAGCCCAGTCTAGGCATTATAAGTCATTTTAAATCATTTTTATCACATTAGAAAAGTAACATTTTACTTTTCTCAATTTTACGCAATATTCGTACGTTTTACGTATTACGCGTTTTAGACCCGTGTTTCCAGTTTTTAGCAGGGTTTACCACCCAAATGAAACCTACCACTCATTTTATATTTTATTATGGAGTATTTTGACAAGTTTAATCATTCCTACAAGTTTCGTATTTTTACGATACCCGGTTTTACGTTTTGTGACGTAACAACTTACGGTTTGCATTTTACGGAGTCAAAACATACTAGATATCTTGGATAAGATCATCACAAGTCTAACCCTTTCTCCCCAAGTTTCCAAACCGCCCTAGGAGGGGGGAGTCACACCCATGTGGCTTCATCTCATGAATTTACCCCTAAATCAACACTTAATTACAACTTGGTCACCAAGTTGTAACACTTTCCTAGTAAGCTTCCTAACCTCCTCAAAAACCATATAAATAGCCCCCTCCCCTTCACTTGAAACGCCACACCTCACACACCATTCTCTCATTCTTTGCTCATTCTCTTCCAAGTTTCATGCAAGATTCAAGTACCATATCAATATCTAAAACCTAGTTAGGTTTTCATTCATCAAAACACTTCCATAACCTCATATACTTGGTGATTTCTCTTGAGTTTGAATCCACTCAAGTCACCTCAACCTTCATCATCCATCTTTCAAGATTACAAGGGTAGAAAGATTGCATGAAGTGAAGTGGGTTGAAGCAAGTCTATCAATGTCCTATCCTTACATGTTAACTTCCTTTCATCTTTGAAAGCCAAAAGTTGTGAGCCAAACCCTAACTTGATTCTTGTTAAATAATCATGTTCATGTTATTTACATATTATTTGTGCTATATTATGTCTTGTATTAATGTCCATGATGTATAAAAGTGAGTAAAACAAGTTATTGTACATGATTGATAAGACGAGTTCATAAAACAAGTAAACTAGTGACTTTGTTGGTATAACCTGATCAAAATGGTAAAAATATGATATTGGATTATTACATATTGTAGTAGAGGACTTAACAAGGAAACCGTAGCAATTTGAACCACCTAAAAAGAGTATACGAGTCAAAAGTTACGCCCATTTGAAGTTACCAAAACTTTGCGGCAAACTGCCAAATACCATTCTGATCAAATTTGGGTTTTGAAAGTCACCCTTCTGGTCCGATTCATCAAAAAGTTAAAACACAAAAGTTGTCCGGAACGCCGTTTTCGTTTAGGTAGAAAGAAGCTCGAGACCTAAAAACGCTTTCCGAGTGATAAAATTCTTCAAATTCTAAACAGCCCATTTTTAGGCGAAAGTCACTAGATTATGGTTATACTTTAAATGGAACAAGAGGTCTTATGACCTATAATCAAGACCACAACCATGGCTAGAGCCAAGGTTGTGTCTCATGACCTTGGAACAAGGACTAAAGGTCATGGCTAGGCCATGACGAAATGACCAAGTAAACTTACATAGGCTTAAACATGAAACAAAGAGTTGACGATAACTTGAACAAACAAATTGGATCTACTTCACTTAAAAGGAACCATGAGATATTACGAAGATAAATGGTCATACAAGACTTATGAAACATACCCTAATAACAATCTTCATGTACAAATAAACTTTCCTAAGTTTATTCTAGTATCGGACATGTAACTTTCGGATCAAAACTTATATCTATATATTTCATCAACTACTACAATAGTAGGGAGCCTCATGTGAGGAGTTCATTATGTAAGCCGTCGAGATGAGTTGTGGATTTACGAGTTAAAGTGTCCTGGCTCCTCGAACGCTTACTAACATGACTTCTGAATTATGTCGGCCCGAACGGTAGTAAACGATATATAAGACATACATGTTTCATGAATCATTACTTTCAAAGACTTACAATATACATCATACCACATCATGGACTAAATGCAAGATATATATATAGGCACTACTTCATATTCTTTACTCCGATCCTAAGTCGCGACATTCTATTATAGGTTGCTCGTAGAAACCTTCACGTTTCGACCGTTACATTCATTACTTGCTATCTTACTTAAGGTGAGTTCATAGCCCCACTTTCGATTACTTAATTGTTTTACAAACCCTTGGGGGGAATACATGCTATTTATAACCGAGCACAATGTTTTTAAATTGTATGCTTACCTGATTGTTTTATTATCACTAAGTACCAGCCTTGCTAAACCGATATCCTTTATTATGAACCATTTAATCACTAGCAATAGTGAGCGCGAATATTATTAATAGGCCTATTGGGATTGACGAATCCCATTTGTATTGACTAAGTTCAAACAAATGCAATAATATTTGAGATTTAGGTATGTTAGCAAAGTACCTACCGGGATAAATCTGCCGATCGATATTGGTACACGTTAACGTTATGGTGTCATAAGCTTAGTGTATAATAACTGTTCCGGGCGTATAATAACATAGCCTACCTGTTTTGTTTTCCAAACATTGGTGTGAGCCTATAACTCACACTACCAACATATTGTGTTCAATCGATTTAACAAACTCTATGAATATCACTCAACCTTTGTGTTGACCTCTCAAGCATGTATTTCAGGTTCATGACGATCAAGGATGGCACGGAAGGACACGGATACTCAATAGGGCTATAAATTTTATTATCATTCAAAACTCATTTATTATACATTGTAAACATGGAACCAATTGGGACCTCATTTTGAAATCTCGGATATTTATATAATTTGAATGATACATCTTTTAAAACGACTCAATTGGAGTTCGTTTTCTATTATTGTGACTATTGTGCCGTCGAGTAACACCCAGTTTGAATTCCGCTGCATCCATGAATTGGGGGTGTTATGTAACACCCCCAATTCATGGTTGCAGCGGAATTCAAACTGGGTATTACTCGACGGCACAATAGTCACAATGATAGAAAACGAACTCCAATTGAGTCGTTTTAAAAGATTTATCATTCAAATTATATAAATATCAGAGATTACAAAATGAGGTCCCAATTGGTTCCATGTTTACAATGTATAATAAATGAGTTTTGAATGATAATAAAATTTATAGCCCTCTTGAGTATCCGTGTCCTTCCGTGTCATCCTTGATCGTCATGAACCTGAAATACATGCTTGAGAGGTCAACACAAAGGTTGAGTGATATTCATAGAGTTTGTTAATTCGTTTGAACACAAAGTGTTGGTAGTAAATCGTTTGAACACAATAATCGTAGTGTTTGTAGTTAAATCGTTTGAACACAATAATCGTAGTGTTTGTAGTTAAATCGTTTGAACACAATAATGTTGGTAGTGTGAGCTATAGACTCACACCAATGTTTGGAAAACAAAACAGGTAGGCTACGTTATTATACACCCATAAAATGTATTATACACTAAGCTTATGAAACCAAAACGTTAACGTGTACCAATATCGATTGGCAGATTTATCCCGGTAGGTACTTTGCCGTCATACCTAATGTCTCAAATATTAATGCATTTGTTTGAACTAATCAAAACAAATGGGATTCGTCAATCCCAATAGGCCTATTCACAATATTCGCGCTCACTTGCAAGTAACCCTCGCAAGTGATTAAATGGTTCATACTAAGGGATCTTGGTTTGGCAAGGATGTTACTTAGTGATAATAAAACATAGTCGAATAGCATACAGTAGAAAGCATTGTGTTCGAGTAGAAAAATAATAGCATGTATTCCCCCCAAGGGATTGTAAAACAATTAAGTAATGGAAAATGGGGCTATGAACTCACCTTAAGTAAGATAGCAAGTAATGAATGTAACGGTTGAATCGTGAAGGTTTCTACGAGCAACCTATAATCGAATGTTGCGACTTAGGATCGGAGTAATGTCTAAGGAGACATAAACACGCCAATATATATATCTTGCACTTAGTCCATGATGTGGTATGATGTATAATGTAAGTCTTTGAAAGAAATGATTCATGAAACATGTATGTTTTGTATATCGTTCACTACCGTTCGGGCCGACATAATTCAGAAGTCATGTTAGTAAGCGTTCGAGGAGCCAGGACACTTTAACTCGTAAATCCACAACTCAACTCGACGGCTTACATAATGAACTCCTCACATGAGGCTCCCTACTATTGTAGTAGTTGATGAAATATATAGATATAAGTTTTGATCCGAAAGGTTACATGTCCGATATTTGAATAAACTTAGAAAAGTTTATTTGTACATGAAGATTGTTATTAGGGGTAGCTTCATAAGCCTTAAATGACCATGTTCTCTTGGTAAAATCTCATGGTTTCCTTTTAAGTGAAGTAGATCCAAATTGCTTGTTCAAGTTATCGCCTAACTCATTGTTTCATGTTTACGCCTATTTGAGTTGTTATGGTCATTTCGTCATGGCCTAGCCATGACCTTTGGTCCTTGTTCCAAGGTCATGAGACTCAACCTTGGTTCTAGTCATGTTTGTGGTCTTGATTATAGGTCATAAGACCTCTTGTTCCTTTCAAAGTATAACCATAATCTTGTGACTTTCGCCTAAAAATGGGCTGTTTAGAATTTGAAGAATTTTATCACTCGGAAAGTGTTTTTAGGGCTCGAGCTTCTTTGTTCCTAAACGAAAACGTCGTTTCGGACAACTTTCGTGTTTTAACTTTTTGATGAATCGGACCAGAAGTGGGACTTTCAAAACCCAAATTTGATCAGGAAGCTATTTGGCAGTTTTGCCGGAAATCTTTGGTAATTTCAAATCGCCATAACTTTTGACTCGTATACTCGTTTTGGGTGGTTCAAATTGCTATGGTTTCCTTGTTAAGTCCTCTACTGTAATATGTAATGATCCAACATCATATTTTTACCATTTTGATCAGGTCTTACCAAGAAAGTCACTAGTTTACTTGTTTTAGTAACTTGTTGTAACAATCAATAACAATAACTTGTTTTGGTCATTTTTATACATCATGGACATGATAACAAGACAATATATAGCACAAATAATATGTAAATAACATGAACATGATTATTTAACAAGAATCAAGTTAGGGTTTGGCTCACAACTTTTGGCTTTCAAAGATGAAAGGAAGTTAACATGTAAGGATAGGACTTTGATAGACTTGCTTCAACCCTTTTTCACTTCATGCAATCTTTCTACCCTTGGTATTCTTGAAAGA
Source organism: Artemisia argyi (assembly GCA_030686995.1). NCBI lineage: Eukaryota > Viridiplantae > Streptophyta > Magnoliopsida > Asterales > Asteraceae > Artemisia > Artemisia argyi. The sequence goes on along the minus strand of JARVZY010011096.1, from coordinate 46,779 downwards.
TGGATGATGAAGGTTTAGGTGAAATGAGTGGATTTAAACTCAAGAGAAATCACCAAGTATATGAGGTTATGGAAGTGTTTGATGAATGATAACCTATCTAGGGTTTCTACCTTGAAGAATCACTTGAATCATGCATGAAACTTAGAAGGAAATGAGCAAAGGATGGTGTGGTTTTGGTGTGTGATATCCCACGGCAAAAGGGAGGGGGAAGGGGCTTTATATAGCCTTGAGGAGGTTACTAATGTTGACTAGTCCAACCTTGGAGAGCAAGGTGAACACTTGTAATGATCCTAGAGCACAAGTAAGGAGATTAAGCCACACAAGGGGTGACTCCCCCCCCTAAGTCGGTTTCAAGACCTTGGAGAACAAGGGTTGGACTTTGGATGATATTATCCAAGATATCTAGTGTGTTTTGACTCCGAAAACTGCAAACCGTAAGTTGTTACGCCTCAAAACGTAAAACCGGGTGTCGTAAAATTATGGAATTTGAAAGTATTGATAAACATGTCAATAAGTTCCATAATAAAATATAAAATGAGTGGTAGGTTCCATTTGGGTGTAAAACCCTGCTAAAAACTGGAAACACGGGTCTAAAACGCGTAATTCGCGTAAAACGCTGAATATTGCGTAAAATTGAGAAAAGTAAAATGTTACTTTTCTAATGTTATAAAAATGATTTAAAATGACTTATAATGTCTAGACTGGGCTCAGTCTAGTGTCGGTTGGTATTAAATGTCTTTTAGACATCAAACCGTAAGCCTAAAAATCACGAAATGACTTATAACATCAAGGGATCATTTTTGGTCAATGGAGGAGGGAAAGAATATGTTGACTTTTTCTAATAAGTTGAAAACTCAAAAAGTCTTAGAAACGCGTTTTGTGGTCTCACGGTTAATCGCCCAAATGGTTAAGCGTGCTCATGCGAGAGTAGTACAGGCATGGGTGACCTGCTGGGAAGTTTTTGGTCATGTTTTTCTCAGTCATGATTAATTCTCAAATAAATCATGAGTGTGTCAAACATTTTTCTGATGTGGGGTCACCTGACGGGGTTGAATTTCGTTGTGCGTAGAATTTCTGATTGACGTTTTACCCTAAAACGTGTAATTCCTTAATAACTTTCACGAAAATGAGCTTATGAATGTCAAACTTTTAATTTGTCATGGAAATGATTTATCACTCGAGAATATCAAATAAAAATCAACTTTCGGGAAAGTTTCGGGAAAAATGAATAGTAAAAGTGAATAGTGAAATTTTCCGGGAATGGTAATTATCCTGAAAAATGTGAATTGTTACAGTCTCTACCCCTTACGGGGAACTTCGTCCCGAAGTTCTGTGTATATCATATGTTGGAGTGGTGTTGATGAAAAGGTGTGGTTACTTATGAGGACCAAAGTCTGGGATTTCCGGTGATGTAATTTGATTTGTCATTTCGGTGTATAGTGTAGGATGAGGCTTCCTTTTATGTAAGAAAGGTATGGTAATAGTCGAATATCAAAGGAAATTGATATAGCAGTCGAATATTAATAGGAATCGATATAGTAGTTGAATATCAAATAGAACTTGATATAGTTAAATATCAAAATGAAAATTGATATAGTTGTCAAGTATCAATAGCAATTGATATAACAGTTGAACAACAATAGCAATTTACATAGGAATCCAATAAATGGAAATTGATATAAGAATCGAATCATGGAATAAGCGTTGAACATGTGGTTGGACCAAGTCCTGTTTGAATTGTACGGCTGCCCATGCATATGGCTACATGGCTTCACAATAAGTTTGGTATGACTGCCCATGCATATGGCTACATGGCCCCGTAATGAGTTTGGTACGACTGCACATGCATATGGTTACATGGCCTCGCAACGAGTTTGTTTGTTATTGCACTATCATTATGAAAACCAAAGTGTAAACCTTGTACTAATGGAAATTGGGATAGTCGTTGCAATCATAGCCTAGTAGGTAATCGGTTGTTGTACCTAGTGTTTATGTCATGGTTTGAAGCGATGTCGGTGAAAAGATAGGATTTCTTGTGGCGAATAAAATGTAGGTATCATGCCATACCCGAGCAATGTAATGTAGGTATCAAGCCATACCCGAGCAATGTAATGTAGGTATCAAGTCATACCCGAGCAATGTAATGTAGGTTGACTTCATACTTATGTTATTTTGGATATAATTAAGCCCACTTGTTTATAGTTCTTTATTTACATAGAGAGGCATCCCAAACAATGTAACTAAAGGAATATAAACGTATGGTTCGATGATTTATAATTTCTTTATTTAAATGAAAAGGCATCCCAATCCATTCAAATAAGGACATTATAAATCATCCTACTTAAGGATTCCCAACACAACATTCATACTTAGCCGGTGAGTTACAAGGTAGTGTATTACAAGATGATACTGGTGTTCCAAAAGTACAAGATGAATATTCAAACTTGTAAAGCTGATGAGGGTGCTTGTGGTGTAACTAAGGATGATTTGAGCTTTAAAAGTGCATCAAGATCTGTTAATGAGCTTGTGGTTCCAACGGTTGTGAAGATAATGTTATGATATGTTGATGAACAAAAGTGTGTAGTGTATGCTTAACATTAATACTCTTAGGTATAGATGTTGAGTTTGTTTTGAAAATCTTAAGAGATTTTAAAAGTTTATGATGGAATGGTATCCTAAACAGGATGGTACTTCTACAGGATGAAGAGAATAATTGATAACTATCCCAGGATAGTAGTTCGGATTATCTCATAAATGAAAAATTTCAAGAATGAAATTAGGTAACACAAATAAGGTGTTAAGATTTCGCTGAGTGGTAAGACATTATCGTGTCTCTAGATTTCGCTGAATGGTATCCTCTAATTGCTGACGTGTCAAACCTTTCTCAGCATATACGATATATAGATTTCAGTTCTAACAAGCTAGGGCCTCGTTTCCCCAAATGGATACAAAAATTGAAAAATCTTTGGCATCTTGATCTTTCCAAAAATAGCATTTCAGACACAGTTTCTAAGGAGTACTGGAACCATTGGCAGTCTTCTCGGTTGATCTATTTGGATCTCTCTTTCAACAGCATAAGTGGCGCTATTCTGAATGCTCCTTCCACTTTGTTTGTGTTAGATCTTTCCAAAAACAAATTATCTGGGAAAATCTCCTTTGTGTGCCAAATTGTAGATGGCCATTTATCATTTCTTGATATCTCAGACAACTCATTCACAGGACAAATTCCAGACTGTTTTTGGCATTTAAAAGAGCTGGTGGTTCTTAATCTAGCAAACAATAATCTATCTGGTAGAATTCCTGCATCTGTTAAGTCTTTGATCAAGCTTGAAGCAATGTATTTATACAACAACAACTTATTTGGAGAATTGCCTTCATCCTTAAAACATTGCACGAATTTAACCTTTCTGAATTTGGGGGCCAACAAGTTTTCTGGTAATGTGCCTGTTTGGATTGGGGAAAACCTATCACGTTTGTACGTTCTTAGCCTAGCATCAAACAACTTCTATGGAACCATCCCTCTACAAGTATGCCATCTAGTAAATCTTCAACTTCTAGACTTGTCAACGAACAACCTCAATGGAACCATCCCCTCGTGCATCAATAATATCACTGCCATGGTTCTAGATATTTTTTCTCTCAAAGGGAGAGATCTCGTCACACTGAATTCGTTGGGCATAAGGCACACTAATCAAGGTAGTTACTTCTCTAGTTTTGATTATTTTGACCATGTGATAATCCAGTGGCAAGGAAAGGTACGTGAATTCAGCAAAAATCTAGAATCCTTGAAGAGCATTGACCTGTCGAGCAACCATTTAACAGGACAAATCCCGTATGAACTTACCAATCTTTCTCAACTGGTTGCGCTAAACTTGTCAAAGAACGCTCTACTTGGAGAGATTCCAAGACAAGTTGGTCAAATGAAAGAACTTCTGACTTTGGATTTATCCAAAAACAATCTCTCAGGGCAGTTGCCATCAAGCATGTCTCAGATGAATTTTTTAAATTATCTTGACGTGTCGCATAACAACTTGTCTGGGAGGATTCCATCTAGCACTCAACTCCAGACCTTTGAAGCTTCAAGGTACATTGGAAATGCTGGACTATGTGGACCTCCGCTGACTAAATATTGTCCCGGTGATAAAGTACTTGAAGTAACACCTGTAGTTGGTGAAGGTAAGAGTGATGGTGAAGCCATAGATGAATTTCATAGATGGTTTTATATTGGAGGGACCGCTGGTTTTGCTACTGGATTTTGGATAGTAGTTAGCGCTATACTTCTTAACCGCCGTGGGAGACATGCTTTTTTCCAGTTGCATGATAGCTTGAAAGATTGGGCATACGTAAAGGTGGTGGTGTTCATAGCAAAATGGCGAAGGGTTGCGCGTGCGTAGTGGTATATGTTTTTTCTGTTTTCTTCGTCTACTTATTGTTTGGTATATAGTATTGTAATTTCATGCTTCACCTGTATTTGGCAAGGGTTTTTAATTCCCTCTTATTAATAAAATTGCCGCTAACACCATGGGTGGCCGTTTCCCCTCGTTGTGTGATATACCACATCTCCATCTGTTCATATTATAAACTGTATAGCTATATGATGCACGGAAGGTGTTTGATAAAATGATTCACATAGAATTGCAACATACCCGATGATGTTAAGGTATCATGGCTTTAAAAGCAAGTGCTGAGGGTGTAATACTGGCCAATGTAGGCTCTTACGTTCGACATCTAAGTGTAGTGTGAAACTGGCTATTGTAGCAGAATTTTAGTCTTGATTACGAGGCACATGAAATACGCCTTCAATGAATCTTGCACACTTTTTTTTGGTTGATGATTTATCTTTATACCGATAGACTAAAAGTCCATTGGTTTATTGATTGGAGTTTGAAGGGTTGATGAGCCATCCTGACCGTAATTAATTGTCAAAAAGAACCATTGGATGGCAAAACTGGATTTGTAATTAACAGTTCAATACATACATGGGTTGGATCATTAGAGCTAATCTATTGTTGACATCAAGCTAAGGTTATTACTCTTTAGATTATGATCTCAAGTTGATTGGTTAAGTTAATTGATGGTTTTATACTACCATACAGGTGCTTTTGCTGTTTATCTAAAACAGTGAAAGGGGTCATGTTTGTTGAATAATGTCACAAATATAGTTGTTAGTACTTCATTCTTCTTTTTAACTTTTTGAATTCTTGTATCTATGTAATGTTTTAGCACGAGATCAAAATGTAATTACTGTCATGTCTTTCAATGAACTATATTTCAGTGAAGAATTCTTAATGTTTACATGATTTCAGTTTTTCTATCCACTAATATTGAGTCTGTGAAGCAGAGCTATTCTGCTGATATATTGAATGTGTGGCTGCCTTTATAGCAATTCGGTGACCTACTGACCTTTATTTCGACTGCGAACACACACCCATACAGAGTAGAGCTTGACTTGAATATAAGACACGTGTGGGACAACTACAAATTTGCTGAAATCATAAGACTCAGACTCTTTAGAGTGTGCTTATTGCCAAAATAATACTAGTCTATTATCAGTTACTTCCTATGCAATTTTAACTAAATGAATTCTTTTGGACTGTATTATCAAATATATGTTTACAGATAGGGTGTCTTTTTATCCTAGTTCGATTGGTATTTATGTTGCTGTTCAAATGAATTTGTATCCGAAAGTATTAACGCATGTCAACATGACACTATTTATTCGTTTTATTCATATGTAAAGTCTGTTTGAAATTTCCATACCTACATATCTTGAACTCTTCAATGTGATGTCTATCTGAAAGTCTTTATGTTTTTTTTCAAATTACTTATTCTTGTTTAGAGCTGTGGCACAGGTTAAATAAACTCTTACTGATATCTAGTTTAATAGAAATTTTTACGCTCACCAGTGTTTGATTTAAAGTTTGCATTAGTGAATGAATGGATTTTTACCTAATGGATTAATAAAACCACAGTTTTTCTATGCCAATTCTTCATTATATTACGTGACTTCTGTTAGAAATATATATTTACAATTTAATTTTTAACTTGAAGCTCTAGTAAATGCAGTGATTGAATAGAATAAAGTTGTAAGTGCATGGACTAAAAGAGTGCATTCATAAGGTCAAGTTGCAAGTGAAAGTCTGGGACCAAGGTTTTGATCAACCGCACCCGGCCCTGCCTCTCGCTTCGGCTAAATTGCATGTTGTTGTTGTCCAAAATTTTGATCAAGTGTTTGATCATGATTGAATTTATCTCGATTTGTACTTTTTTCCTTTATGTGAGTTTTGAGGCGCTTGCTCAAGAACTAATTATGGTCTGTGTTGAGTTTTCAAGACTACTTAAAGTCTTCATCTTTTAGCCTTGGTTTAGCATTTGGGCCCATTAGCTTTGCTTTTGATTTATATCACACGTATTGAGGGGGAAACGTATCACAAGATAGAAAAAATGTTTGCATTGAAAAGTGCAAACGGTAAACCCTCTAATACCATGTTGAACCGTATGTTTACATTGAATCTGCTTGCCTTTAACTTTATTAATAACCAATATTTATAGATTACAATAAGTCCTAATGTACCCTATGCCCACAGATCGGGCTTGGGGCGACTTATCATTATATCGGTTAATACATACTACTTCTTGTGTTTTGCTTTTTATGTGTTTTTTCTCCTTACTATTCTTCTTATTATGTTGGTAGAGGTAATGTATTGTAATTTCATGCTTCACTTGTATTTGGCGGGGTTTTTTAAGTGCCCTTTATAAATGAAATTGTCACTAACACCATGGGTGGTCATTTCCCCGTGTTTTGTGATACACAGAAACTGCATATTGCATATTATAAACTAGGACATGCTTTCCATTAGTTCAACTCTTTGGTTAAGTGTGACATCTGAAAAACACATACATTGAACTATGCATCGAATTATACAAAACTAGCGATAATGTCGAATTGCTACTCAGGGGAAGTCAGTTGTTTAATACTTCAATGGACTCTTATAGTATTCAGGTCTATAGTAATAGATCCATTGATTTACTTATATCTTTTAATCACGATTTACTTAAAGTATAATGTTTTATCTTTTTGAATCTTGAGAAGTTATTGATCGATTCTTTATTTTGTACTAGTAATTAATTAGTGAATAGCATTATATTTTATTATAATCTCAACCTATAGTTGAAGAATAATGATTGACTTAGTTAAGTAAAAAGCATATAATATTATGGACGAAAGGTGTTCCATAAAATTCCTAACATAGAACTGCAACATACTTGATGATCTTAAGCAAATGAACATTAACAAACTTTGACAAACATAAAAGGACATTTTATCTATTTTATTAAAAGTTTACCATTGAAAATCTTACTATATATGATCAACATGAATAGAGTACTGTAATACTTTCTATTTTTGCATTATTTTAAATGCATAACAAATAAAAATACATATATAGAATAAGTTTGATAGGTTGAATTTTATTTTTAGAGTAGTTTTTACCATTTTATTTTTCATTAATGATATTTTTTGAAAGTATTATCTGAATTTAACTCATAAGTATTAATGCTAAGTGAGGTAACTTTGAGGGACTAATTTTCTAACTTAAAAGACTGTGAGATTTGTTTCCAGCTCCTATAAAATCCTTCTTCATTAGTGTACCCTATTTCGGGCTCTGTTTTGCACACTCAATAGTAGTGGCTCAATCAATGGTTAATATGCTCGATGTTGTGAAAATGCTCTTATTTTTTTACACTGATTAGTAATAAACATGAAATAAGTATCTTGGTAATTGTTGCTTTATTCTAAATGAGATTCCTCCAAGACACCTTAACGGCTTTAAACCAACTCAAACTGATTCAGGACTGAATATTATGTACTTTTATTATTAATAGTTTAATACTCACATCAGCTCAATCTGGATCTAAGAAACACTGGCATTCACCATTGCAACCTCCACCACAAGTGTTGCCACGAGTCTCGCCTTCAACACCACCACTCTAAGAGAGATGTTTTTAATATATAAATCAATAATAAAAAATATTTGATACATTATTGAATATTCGATATTCAAAAATCAAAGTCTCCAACCTTGTAGTAAAGTCAAAGCAAATTGTTGTGCTAATGGCATGAAAATGACGTGGAGGCGTCATCAGTTCATTGTATCAATTTTGAGTTACAATAATTTTATCATTTAAACTTAATATTTGTTGGATATTTTGATCAATCCAAGTACGATTTCTTAACACTGGATATTCTAGATTGTTACTATTCCTATAAATGGGTGCTTTATTTGGGCACATTTTATTGATTTCTTTTTTAACATAAAGTATTACAAAGTGGAAGAAAAATTGACACCCACTTTGGAAAAATTGCAAAGACTTGAGAGTCTTTGTAACAATTCGCAATTTCAGGTCAATTAATATTCCCGGGAAATTTACTATTCACTTGTACTATTCATGTTACTATTCATTTTTACTATTCATTTCTTTCCGAAATTTTCCCGAAAGTTGATTTTTATTTGATATTCTCGAGTGATAAATCATTTCCATGGCAAATTAAATGTTTGACATCCGTCAGATCATTTTCGTGAAAGTTATTAAGGAATTACATGGAATTACACGTTTTATGGTAAAACGTCAATCAGAAATTCTACGCACAACGAAATTCAACCCCGTCAGGTGACCCCACATCAGAAAAATGTTTGACACACTCATGATTTATTTGAGAATTAATCGTGACTGAGAAAAACATGACCAAAGACTTCCCGGCAGGTCACCCAAGCCAGTACTACTCTCGCATGAGCACGCTTAACCGTATGGGCGATTAACCGTTAGACCACAAAACGCGTTTCTAAGACGATTTGAGTTTTCAACTCATTAGAAAAAGTCAACATATTTTTCCCTCCTCCATTGACCAAAAATCATCCCTTGATGATATAAGTCATTTCGTGATTTTTTAGGCTTACGGTTTGATGTCTAAAAGACATATAATACCAACCGACACTAGACTGAGCCCAGTCTAGGCATTATAAGTCATTTTAAATCATTTTTATCACATTAGAAAAGTAACATTTTACTTTTCTCAATTTTACGCAATATTCGTACGTTTTACGTATTACGCGTTTTAGACCCGTGTTTCCAGTTTTTAGCAGGGTTTACCACCCAAATGAAACCTACCACTCATTTTATATTTTATTATGGAGTATTTTGACAAGTTTAATCATTCCTACAAGTTTCGTATTTTTACGATACCCGGTTTTACGTTTTGTGACGTAACAACTTACGGTTTGCATTTTACGGAGTCAAAACATACTAGATATCTTGGATAAGATCATCACAAGTCTAACCCTTTCTCCCCAAGTTTCCAAACCGCCCTAGGAGGGGGGAGTCACACCCATGTGGCTTCATCTCATGAATTTACCCCTAAATCAACACTTAATTACAACTTGGTCACCAAGTTGTAACACTTTCCTAGTAAGCTTCCTAACCTCCTCAAAAACCATATAAATAGCCCCCTCCCCTTCACTTGAAACGCCACACCTCACACACCATTCTCTCATTCTTTGCTCATTCTCTTCCAAGTTTCATGCAAGATTCAAGTACCATATCAATATCTAAAACCTAGTTAGGTTTTCATTCATCAAAACACTTCCATAACCTCATATACTTGGTGATTTCTCTTGAGTTTGAATCCACTCAAGTCACCTCAACCTTCATCATCCATCTTTCAAGATTACAAGGGTAGAAAGATTGCATGAAGTGAAGTGGGTTGAAGCAAGTCTATCAATGTCCTATCCTTACATGTTAACTTCCTTTCATCTTTGAAAGCCAAAAGTTGTGAGCCAAACCCTAACTTGATTCTTGTTAAATAATCATGTTCATGTTATTTACATATTATTTGTGCTATATTATGTCTTGTATTAATGTCCATGATGTATAAAAGTGAGTAAAACAAGTTATTGTACATGATTGATAAGACGAGTTCATAAAACAAGTAAACTAGTGACTTTGTTGGTATAACCTGATCAAAATGGTAAAAATATGATATTGGATTATTACATATTGTAGTAGAGGACTTAACAAGGAAACCGTAGCAATTTGAACCACCTAAAAAGAGTATACGAGTCAAAAGTTACGCCCATTTGAAGTTACCAAAACTTTGCGGCAAACTGCCAAATACCATTCTGATCAAATTTGGGTTTTGAAAGTCACCCTTCTGGTCCGATTCATCAAAAAGTTAAAACACAAAAGTTGTCCGGAACGCCGTTTTCGTTTAGGTAGAAAGAAGCTCGAGACCTAAAAACGCTTTCCGAGTGATAAAATTCTTCAAATTCTAAACAGCCCATTTTTAGGCGAAAGTCACTAGATTATGGTTATACTTTAAATGGAACAAGAGGTCTTATGACCTATAATCAAGACCACAACCATGGCTAGAGCCAAGGTTGTGTCTCATGACCTTGGAACAAGGACTAAAGGTCATGGCTAGGCCATGACGAAATGACCAAGTAAACTTACATAGGCTTAAACATGAAACAAAGAGTTGACGATAACTTGAACAAACAAATTGGATCTACTTCACTTAAAAGGAACCATGAGATATTACGAAGATAAATGGTCATACAAGACTTATGAAACATACCCTAATAACAATCTTCATGTACAAATAAACTTTCCTAAGTTTATTCTAGTATCGGACATGTAACTTTCGGATCAAAACTTATATCTATATATTTCATCAACTACTACAATAGTAGGGAGCCTCATGTGAGGAGTTCATTATGTAAGCCGTCGAGATGAGTTGTGGATTTACGAGTTAAAGTGTCCTGGCTCCTCGAACGCTTACTAACATGACTTCTGAATTATGTCGGCCCGAACGGTAGTAAACGATATATAAGACATACATGTTTCATGAATCATTACTTTCAAAGACTTACAATATACATCATACCACATCATGGACTAAATGCAAGATATATATATAGGCACTACTTCATATTCTTTACTCCGATCCTAAGTCGCGACATTCTATTATAGGTTGCTCGTAGAAACCTTCACGTTTCGACCGTTACATTCATTACTTGCTATCTTACTTAAGGTGAGTTCATAGCCCCACTTTCGATTACTTAATTGTTTTACAAACCCTTGGGGGGAATACATGCTATTTATAACCGAGCACAATGTTTTTAAATTGTATGCTTACCTGATTGTTTTATTATCACTAAGTACCAGCCTTGCTAAACCGATATCCTTTATTATGAACCATTTAATCACTAGCAATAGTGAGCGCGAATATTATTAATAGGCCTATTGGGATTGACGAATCCCATTTGTATTGACTAAGTTCAAACAAATGCAATAATATTTGAGATTTAGGTATGTTAGCAAAGTACCTACCGGGATAAATCTGCCGATCGATATTGGTACACGTTAACGTTATGGTGTCATAAGCTTAGTGTATAATAACTGTTCCGGGCGTATAATAACATAGCCTACCTGTTTTGTTTTCCAAACATTGGTGTGAGCCTATAACTCACACTACCAACATATTGTGTTCAATCGATTTAACAAACTCTATGAATATCACTCAACCTTTGTGTTGACCTCTCAAGCATGTATTTCAGGTTCATGACGATCAAGGATGGCACGGAAGGACACGGATACTCAATAGGGCTATAAATTTTATTATCATTCAAAACTCATTTATTATACATTGTAAACATGGAACCAATTGGGACCTCATTTTGAAATCTCGGATATTTATATAATTTGAATGATACATCTTTTAAAACGACTCAATTGGAGTTCGTTTTCTATTATTGTGACTATTGTGCCGTCGAGTAACACCCAGTTTGAATTCCGCTGCATCCATGAATTGGGGGTGTTATGTAACACCCCCAATTCATGGTTGCAGCGGAATTCAAACTGGGTATTACTCGACGGCACAATAGTCACAATGATAGAAAACGAACTCCAATTGAGTCGTTTTAAAAGATTTATCATTCAAATTATATAAATATCAGAGATTACAAAATGAGGTCCCAATTGGTTCCATGTTTACAATGTATAATAAATGAGTTTTGAATGATAATAAAATTTATAGCCCTCTTGAGTATCCGTGTCCTTCCGTGTCATCCTTGATCGTCATGAACCTGAAATACATGCTTGAGAGGTCAACACAAAGGTTGAGTGATATTCATAGAGTTTGTTAATTCGTTTGAACACAAAGTGTTGGTAGTAAATCGTTTGAACACAATAATCGTAGTGTTTGTAGTTAAATCGTTTGAACACAATAATCGTAGTGTTTGTAGTTAAATCGTTTGAACACAATAATGTTGGTAGTGTGAGCTATAGACTCACACCAATGTTTGGAAAACAAAACAGGTAGGCTACGTTATTATACACCCATAAAATGTATTATACACTAAGCTTATGAAACCAAAACGTTAACGTGTACCAATATCGATTGGCAGATTTATCCCGGTAGGTACTTTGCCGTCATACCTAATGTCTCAAATATTAATGCATTTGTTTGAACTAATCAAAACAAATGGGATTCGTCAATCCCAATAGGCCTATTCACAATATTCGCGCTCACTTGCAAGTAACCCTCGCAAGTGATTAAATGGTTCATACTAAGGGATCTTGGTTTGGCAAGGATGTTACTTAGTGATAATAAAACATAGTCGAATAGCATACAGTAGAAAGCATTGTGTTCGAGTAGAAAAATAATAGCATGTATTCCCCCCAAGGGATTGTAAAACAATTAAGTAATGGAAAATGGGGCTATGAACTCACCTTAAGTAAGATAGCAAGTAATGAATGTAACGGTTGAATCGTGAAGGTTTCTACGAGCAACCTATAATCGAATGTTGCGACTTAGGATCGGAGTAATGTCTAAGGAGACATAAACACGCCAATATATATATCTTGCACTTAGTCCATGATGTGGTATGATGTATAATGTAAGTCTTTGAAAGAAATGATTCATGAAACATGTATGTTTTGTATATCGTTCACTACCGTTCGGGCCGACATAATTCAGAAGTCATGTTAGTAAGCGTTCGAGGAGCCAGGACACTTTAACTCGTAAATCCACAACTCAACTCGACGGCTTACATAATGAACTCCTCACATGAGGCTCCCTACTATTGTAGTAGTTGATGAAATATATAGATATAAGTTTTGATCCGAAAGGTTACATGTCCGATATTTGAATAAACTTAGAAAAGTTTATTTGTACATGAAGATTGTTATTAGGGGTAGCTTCATAAGCCTTAAATGACCATGTTCTCTTGGTAAAATCTCATGGTTTCCTTTTAAGTGAAGTAGATCCAAATTGCTTGTTCAAGTTATCGCCTAACTCATTGTTTCATGTTTACGCCTATTTGAGTTGTTATGGTCATTTCGTCATGGCCTAGCCATGACCTTTGGTCCTTGTTCCAAGGTCATGAGACTCAACCTTGGTTCTAGTCATGTTTGTGGTCTTGATTATAGGTCATAAGACCTCTTGTTCCTTTCAAAGTATAACCATAATCTTGTGACTTTCGCCTAAAAATGGGCTGTTTAGAATTTGAAGAATTTTATCACTCGGAAAGTGTTTTTAGGGCTCGAGCTTCTTTGTTCCTAAACGAAAACGTCGTTTCGGACAACTTTCGTGTTTTAACTTTTTGATGAATCGGACCAGAAGTGGGACTTTCAAAACCCAAATTTGATCAGGAAGCTATTTGGCAGTTTTGCCGGAAATCTTTGGTAATTTCAAATCGCCATAACTTTTGACTCGTATACTCGTTTTGGGTGGTTCAAATTGCTATGGTTTCCTTGTTAAGTCCTCTACTGTAATATGTAATGATCCAACATCATATTTTTACCATTTTGATCAGGTCTTACCAAGAAAGTCACTAGTTTACTTGTTTTAGTAACTTGTTGTAACAATCAATAACAATAACTTGTTTTGGTCATTTTTATACATCATGGACATGATAACAAGACAATATATAGCACAAATAATATGTAAATAACATGAACATGATTATTTAACAAGAATCAAGTTAGGGTTTGGCTCACAACTTTTGGCTTTCAAAGATGAAAGGAAGTTAACATGTAAGGATAGGACTTTGATAGACTTGCTTCAACCCTTTTTCACTTCATGCAATCTTTCTACCCTTGGTATTCTTGAAAGATGGATGATGAAGGTTTAGGTGAAATGAGTGGATTTAAACTCAAGAGAAATCACCAAGTATATGAGGTTATGGAAGTGTTTGATGAATGATAACCTATCTAGGGTTTCTACCTTGAAGAATCACTTGAATCATGCATGAAACTTAGAAGGAAATGAGCAAAGGATGGTGTGGTTTTGGTGTGTGATATCCCACGGCAAAAGGGAGGGGGAAGGGGCTTTATATAGCCTTGAGGAGGTTACTAATGTTGACTAGTCCAACCTTGGAGAGCAAGGTGAACACTTGTAATGATCCTAGAGCACAAGTAAGGAGATTAAGCCACACAAGGGGTGACTCCCCCCCCTAAGTCGGTTTCAAGACCTTGGAGAACAAGGGTTGGACTTTGGATGATATTATCCAAGATATCTAGTGTGTTTTGACTCCGAAAACTGCAAACCGTAAGTTGTTACGCCTCAAAACGTAAAACCGGGTGTCGTAAAATTATGGAATTTGAAAGTATTGATAAACATGTCAATAAGTTCCATAATAAAATATAAAATGAGTGGTAGGTTCCATTTGGGTGTAAAACCCTGCTAAAAACTGGAAACACGGGTCTAAAACGCGTAATTCGCGTAAAACGCTGAATATTGCGTAAAATTGAGAAAAGTAAAATGTTACTTTTCTAATGTTATAAAAATGATTTAAAATGACTTATAATGTCTAGACTGGGCTCAGTCTAGTGTCGGTTGGTATTAAATGTCTTTTAGACATCAAACCGTAAGCCTAAAAATCACGAAATGACTTATAACATCAAGGGATCATTTTTGGTCAATGGAGGAGGGAAAGAATATGTTGACTTTTTCTAATAAGTTGAAAACTCAAAAAGTCTTAGAAACGCGTTTTGTGGTCTCACGGTTAATCGCCCAAATGGTTAAGCGTGCTCATGCGAGAGTAGTACAGGCATGGGTGACCTGCTGGGAAGTTTTTGGTCATGTTTTTCTCAGTCATGATTAATTCTCAAATAAATCATGAGTGTGTCAAACATTTTTCTGATGTGGGGTCACCTGACGGGGTTGAATTTCGTTGTGCGTAGAATTTCTGATTGACGTTTTACCCTAAAACGTGTAATTCCTTAATAACTTTCACGAAAATGAGCTTATGAATGTCAAACTTTTAATTTGTCATGGAAATGATTTATCACTCGAGAATATCAAATAAAAATCAACTTTCGGGAAAGTTTCGGGAAAAATGAATAGTAAAAGTGAATAGTGAAATTTTCCGGGAATGGTAATTATCCTGAAAAATGTGAATTGTTACAGTCTCTACCCCTTACGGGGAACTTCGTCCCGAAGTTCTGTGTATATCATATGTTGGAGTGGTGTTGATGAAAAGGTGTGGTTACTTATGAGGACCAAAGTCTGGGATTTCCGGTGATGTAATTTGATTTGTCATTTCGGTGTATAGTGTAGGATGAGGCTTCCTTTTATGTAAGAAAGGTATGGTAATAGTCGAATATCAAAGGAAATTGATATAGCAGTCGAATATTAATAGGAATCGATATAGTAGTTGAATATCAAATAGAACTTGATATAGTTAAATATCAAAATGAAAATTGATATAGTTGTCAAGTATCAATAGCAATTGATATAACAGTTGAACAACAATAGCAATTTACATAGGAATCCAATAAATGGAAATTGATATAAGAATCGAATCATGGAATAAGCGTTGAACATGTGGTTGGACCAAGTCCTGTTTGAATTGTACGGCTGCCCATGCATATGGCTACATGGCTTCACAATAAGTTTGGTATGACTGCCCATGCATATGGCTACATGGCCCCGTAATGAGTTTGGTACGACTGCACATGCATATGGTTACATGGCCTCGCAACGAGTTTGTTTGTTATTGCACTATCATTATGAAAACCAAAGTGTAAACCTTGTACTAATGGAAATTGGGATAGTCGTTGCAATCATAGCCTAGTAGGTAATCGGTTGTTGTACCTAGTGTTTATGTCATGGTTTGAAGCGATGTCGGTGAAAAGATAGGATTTCTTGTGGCGAATAAAATGTAGGTATCATGCCATACCCGAGCAATGTAATGTAGGTATCAAGCCATACCCGAGCAATGTAATGTAGGTATCAAGTCATACCCGAGCAATGTAATGTAGGTTGACTTCATACTTATGTTATTTTGGATATAATTAAGCCCACTTGTTTATAGTTCTTTATTTACATAGAGAGGCATCCCAAACAATGTAACTAAAGGAATATAAACGTATGGTTCGATGATTTATAATTTCTTTATTTAAATGAAAAGGCATCCCAATCCATTCAAATAAGGACATTATAAATCATCCTACTTAAGGATTCCCAACACAACATTCATACTTAGCCGGTGAGTTACAAGGTAGTGTATTACAAGATGATACTGGTGTTCCAAAAGTACAAGATGAATATTCAAACTTGTAAAGCTGATGAGGGTGCTTGTGGTGTAACTAAGGATGATTTGAGCTTTAAAAGTGCATCAAGATCTGTTAATGAGCTTGTGGTTCCAACGGTTGTGAAGATAATGTTATGATATGTTGATGAACAAAAGTGTGTAGTGTATGCTTAACATTAATACTCTTAGGTATAGATGTTGAGTTTGTTTTGAAAATCTTAAGAGATTTTAAAAGTTTATGATGGAATGGTATCCTAAACAGGATGGTACTTCTACAGGATGAAGAGAATAATTGATAACTATCCCAGGATAGTAGTTCGGATTATCTCATAAATGAAAAATTTCAAGAATGAAATTAGGTAACACAAATAAGGTGTTAAGATTTCGCTGAGTGGTAAGACATTATCGTGTCTCTAGATTGTTTTAATGTATTCTGGTGGTTTTATTGAGTTCATGTAGGAAATCAACCTAAACATAACCCTAGTACAACTACTCTCAGTATTTGCAAATTTTAAGTCGAATATAGTTAGTCAGACTATATTCCACTGTCCCTAGGTTAAATATAGGTGACTAGTCTATATTTAGCCCAGGTTCGATAAAATTTTCAAATACCTAAATTAGGTATACTTTTGATATGTCTGTTGCTTTTGAGAAACTGTCCACTAAACAAAGGCGATGTCAAACCCTTAAGTTGCAAGTCCCGTCCATACAAGACTTGTAACGTATGTTTTCATATTCCATTGCATAGAAGGTAGTAAGGGTAGATACGTATGGAAAGGAAGTTTTAAGTAGTTCTAAAATAGAACATACTTGGCCAGGATCACGAACTTTTAATAATGAAGGTTTCATAAGAAAACTTTGATGAATGTAGAGAAAGTTCAGCTTTTGTCGATGATGGATTAGTTTGTCCTTTAGAAATCTCATATTTCTTGTTTTGAAATCGATAGATTGTGACGGGTTTTTGATATCATAAGAAATGATATTGATTATGTGATGGAATAATTCTAGAGACCATTTGCACAAAACACAAAGTCTCGGAAGTAGGTTAGACCATTGTGTAATTCACAATGTCTGGGAAGTAGGTTAAACCGTTGTGTGACTCAAAACATTTGAGAAATGATTAAGACCATTGTATCATACAATGTCTTGGAAAATGAATGAGACCATTGCATCTCACAATGTCTTGGAAATATAATGTTGGAGTAGGAACATGATTGGGAGAGTGTGGCTGTGCCGAAATGCCTTAGAATAGGCATACGCAGATATGTTTAGATAAAATGATTGAAAATAAACCGAGTTTATATATCAATATACTAATATGTTCATGTAGCATAAAATGCCTAGTGTGTATATATCAATATACTTATATGTGTTCATGTAGCATAAAATGCTTAGTGTGTATATATCAATATACTTATATGTGTTCATGTAGCATAAAATGCTTACGGGGAAATGCTCAATTATGTTTAGGGTACATATATCAATATGCAATTATGTTTGTGTAGTATAAAAATGTCTTCGGGGAAATGCTCAAAATGGGTATATATGAATATACTAACATGTTTGTGTATCATAACATGCTTACTAAATCCATAATCGTCTGGAGGATGGAAGACACGGAGAGCGGAAGGCTATAAAATGTTTTTGCTTGTACTTGTGTGGTTATAGTTTAGGTCTCAATTAGACCCGTTTCTCTATAACCCTGGCTCTGGTACCAATCTGTAACACCCCCAATTCATGGTTGCAGCGGAATTCAAACTGGGTATTACTCAACGGCACAATAGTCACAATGATAGAAAACGAACTCCAATTGAGTCGTTTTAAAAGATTTATCATTCAAATTATATAAATATCAGAGATTACAAAATGAGGTCCCAATTGGTTCCATGTTTACAATGTATAATAAATGAGTTTTGAATGATAATAAAATTTATAGCCCTCTTGAGTATCCGTGTCCTTCCGTGTCATCCTTGATCGTCATGAACCTGAAATACATGCTTGAGAGGTCAACACAAAGGTTGAGTGATATTCATAGAGTTTGTTAATTCGTTTGAACACAAAGTGTTGGTAGTAAATCGTTTGAACACAATAATCGTAGTGTTTGTAGTTAAATCGTTTGAACACAATAATCGTAGTGTTTGTAGTTAAATCGTTTGAACACAATAATGTTGGTAGTGTGAGCTATAGACTCACACCAATGTTTGGAAAACAAAACAGGTAGGCTACGTTATTATACGCCCATAAAATGTATTATACACTAAGCTTATGAAACCAAAACGTTAACGTGTACCAATATCGATTGGCAGATTTATCCCGGTAGGTACTTTGCCGTCATACCTAATGTCTCAAATATTAATGCATTTGTTTGAACTAATCAAAACAAATGGGATTCGTCAATCCCAATAGGCCTATTCACAATATTCGCGCTCACTTGCAAGTAACCCTCGCAAGTGATTAAATGGTTCATACTAAGGGATCTTGGTTTGGCAAGGATGTTACTTAGTGATAATAAAACATAGTCGAATAGCATACAGTAGAAAGCATTGTGTTCGAGTAGAAAAATAATAGCATGTATTCCCCCCAAGGGATTGTAAAACAATTAAGTAATGGAAAATGGGGCTATGAACTCACCTTAAGTAAGATAGCAAGTAATGAATGTAACGGTTGAATCGTGAAGGTTTCTACGAGCAACCTATAATCGAATGTTGCGACTTAGGATCGGAGTAATGTCTAAGGAGACATAAACACGCCAATATATATATCTTGCACTTAGTCCATGATGTGGTATGATGTATAATGTAAGTCTTTGAAAGAAATGATTCATGAAACATGTATGTTTTGTATATCGTTCACTACCGTTCGGGCCGACATAATTCAGAAGTCATGTTAGTAAGCGTTCGAGGAGCCAGGACACTTTAACTCGTAAATCCACAACTCAACTCGACGGCTTACATAATGAACTCCTCACATGAGGCTCCCTACTATTGTAGTAGTTGATGAAATATATAGATATAAGTTTTGATCCGAAAGGTTACATGTCTGATATTTGAATAAACTTAGAAAAGTTTATTTGTACATGAAGATTGTTATTAGGGGTAGCTTCATAAGCCTTAAATGACCATGTTCTCTTGGTAAAATCTCATGGTTTCCTTTTAAGTGAAG
This sequence comes from Artemisia argyi, assembly GCA_030686995.1. NCBI lineage: Eukaryota > Viridiplantae > Streptophyta > Magnoliopsida > Asterales > Asteraceae > Artemisia > Artemisia argyi. Next base: position 27,025 of record JARVZY010011096.1, on the reverse strand, counting down.
TAGATCCAAATTGCTTGTTCAAGTTATCGCCTAACTCATTGTTTCATGTTTACGCCTATTTGAGTTGTTATGGTCATTTCGTCATGGCCTAGCCATGACCTTTGGTCCTTGTTCCAAGGTCATGAGACTCAACCTTGGTTCTAGTCATGTTTGTGGTCTTGATTATAGGTCATAAGACCTCTTGTTCCTTTCAAAGTATAACCATAATCTTGTGACTTTCGCCTAAAAATGGGCTGTTTAGAATTTGAAGAATTTTATCACTCGGAAAGTGTTTTTAGGGCTCGAGCTTCTTTGTTCCTAAACGAAAACGTCGTTTCGGACAACTTTCGTGTTTTAACTTTTTGATGAATCGGACCAGAAGTGGGACTTTCAAAACCCAAATTTGATCAGGAAGCTATTTGGCAGTTTTGCCGGAAATCTTTGGTAATTTCAAATCGCCATAACTTTTGACTCGTATACTCGTTTTGGGTGGTTCAAATTGCTATGGTTTCCTTGTTAAGTCCTCTACTGTAATATGTAATGATCCAACATCATATTTTTACCATTTTGATCAGGTCTTACCAAGAAAGTCACTAGTTTACTTGTTTTAGTAACTTGTTGTAACAATCAATAACAATAACTTGTTTTGGTCATTTTTATACATCATGGACATGATAACAAGACAATATATAGCACAAATAATATGTAAATAACATGAACATGATTATTTAACAAGAATCAAGTTAGGGTTTGGCTCACAACTTTTGGCTTTCAAAGATGAAAGGAAGTTAACATGTAAGGATAGGACTTTGATAGACTTGCTTCAACCCTTTTTCACTTCATGCAATCTTTCTACCCTTGGTATTCTTGAAAGATGGATGATGAAGGTTTAGGTGAAATGAGTGGATTTAAACTCAAGAGAAATCACCAAGTATATGAGGTTATGGAAGTGTTTGATGAATGATAACCTATCTAGGGTTTCTACCTTGAAGAATCACTTGAATCATGCATGAAACTTAGAAGGAAATGAGCAAAGGATGGTGTGGTTTTGGTGTGTGATATCCCACGGCAAAAGGGAGGGGGAAGGGGCTTTATATAGCCTTGAGGAGGTTACTAATGTTGACTAGTCCAACCTTGGAGAGCAAGGTGAACACTTGTAATGATCCTAGAGCACAAGTAAGGAGATTAAGCCACACAAGGGGTGACTCCCCCCCCTAAGTCGGTTTCAAGACCTTGGAGAACAAGGGTTGGACTTTGGATGATATTATCCAAGATATCTAGTGTGTTTTGACTCCGAAAACTGCAAACCGTAAGTTGTTACGCCTCAAAACGTAAAACCGGGTGTCGTAAAATTATGGAATTTGAAAGTATTGATAAACATGTCAATAAGTTCCATAATAAAATATAAAATGAGTGGTAGGTTCCATTTGGGTGTAAAACCCTGCTAAAAACTGGAAACACGGGTCTAAAACGCGTAATTCGCGTAAAACGCTGAATATTGCGTAAAATTGAGAAAAGTAAAATGTTACTTTTCTAATGTTATAAAAATGATTTAAAATGACTTATAATGTCTAGACTGGGCTCAGTCTAGTGTCGGTTGGTATTAAATGTCTTTTAGACATCAAACCGTAAGCCTAAAAATCACGAAATGACTTATAACATCAAGGGATCATTTTTGGTCAATGGAGGAGGGAAAGAATATGTTGACTTTTTCTAATAAGTTGAAAACTCAAAAAGTCTTAGAAACGCGTTTTGTGGTCTCACGGTTAATCGCCCAAATGGTTAAGCGTGCTCATGCGAGAGTAGTACAGGCATGGGTGACCTGCTGGGAAGTTTTTGGTCATGTTTTTCTCAGTCATGATTAATTCTCAAATAAATCATGAGTGTGTCAAACATTTTTCTGATGTGGGGTCACCTGACGGGGTTGAATTTCGTTGTGCGTAGAATTTCTGATTGACGTTTTACCCTAAAACGTGTAATTCCATGTAATTCCTTAATAACTTTCACGAAAATGAGCTTATGAATGTCAAACTTTTAATTTGTCATGGAAATGATTTATCACTCGAGAATATCAAATAAAAATCAACTTTCGGGAAAGTTTCGGGAAAAATGAATAGTAAAAATCAACCCCGTCAGATCATGAGATATTACGAAGATAAATGGTCATACAAGACTTATGAAACATACCCTAATAACAATCTTCATGTACACATAAACTTTCCTAAGTTTATTCTAGTATCGGACATGTAACTTTCGGATCAAAACTTATATCTATATATTTCATCAACTACTACAATAGTAGGGAGCCTCATGTGAGGAGTTCATTATGTAAGCCGTCGAGATGAGTTGTGGATTTACGAGTTAAAGTGTCCTGGCTCCTCGAACGCTTACTAACATGACTTCTGAATTATGTCGGCCCGAACGGTAGTAAACGATATATAAGACATACATGTTTCATGAATCATTACTTTCAAAGACTTACAATATACATCATACCACATCATGGACTAAATGCAAGATATATATATAGGCACTACTTCATATTCTTTACTCCGATCCTAAGTCGCGACATTCTATTATAGGTTGCTCGTAGAAACCTTCACGATTCGACCGTTACATTCATTACTTGCTATCTTACTTAAGGTGAGTTCATAGCCCCACTTTCGATTACTTAATTGTTTTACAAACCCTTGGGGGGGAATACATGCTATTTATAACCGAGCACAATGTTTTTAAATTGTATGCTTACCTGATTGTTTTATTATCACTAAGTACCAGCCTTGCTAAACCGATATCCTTTATTATGAACCATTTAATCACTAGCAATAGTGAGCGCGAATATTATTAATAGGCCTATTGGGATTGACGAATCCCATTTGTATTGACTAAGTTCAAACAAATGCAATAATATTTGAGATTTAGGTATGTTAGCAAAGTACCTACCGGGATAAATCTGCTGATCGATATTGGTACACGTTAACGTTATGGTGTCATAAGCTTAGTGTATAATAACTGTTCCGGGCGTATAATAACGTAGCCTACCTGTTTTGTTTTCCAAACATTGGTGTGAGCCTATAACTCACACTACCAACATATTGTGTTCAATCGATTTAACAAACTCTATGAATATCACTCAACCTTTGTGTTGACCTCTCAAGCATGTATTTCAGGTTCATGACGATCAAGGATGGCACGGAAGGACACGGATACTCAAGAGGGCTATAAATTTTATTATCATTCAAAACTCATTTATTATACATTGTAAACATGAAACCAATTGGGACCTCATTTTGAAATCTCTGATATTTATATAATTTGAATGATACATCTTTTAAAACGACTCAATTGGAGTTCGTTTTCTATTATTGTGACTATTGTGCCGTCGAGTAACACCCAGTTTGAATTCCGCTGCATCCATGAATTGGGGGTGTTACAGTCTTTGAACGTCTGATTTGGGACATCAAATCGTGTATGTTCCACCCAAATATAAAGTTGTCTAGCTTCTTTAGACTATTATTATAGAGTCACTTTATTTCGTCAATGTTATGCTCACCACTTGTCTGATTAAAAGTCTCAATGAGTAAAGGAATTGATTTATACATAACAGATTATATAAAACGTCATTAGTATTAGTTGAACAAGTGTCTTTAAACATTTAACGTATCTTTGGACAAAATGTGCCACATCTTTAGACTTTCCATTTTATGTGAAAACCAAATGCTGGATAAAACACTTTTAAAGTATTGGGTGAAGATTTGTGAGTCATTAGATGGTGTTAGGATGTTGGCACTGTTTTGTTCCATTAAATATACTCTTCAACCATCTTTTTTCAATCATGTTGACTAGTCAAACTACAAACTGCCCGAGGTAAATACCGAGAATAGTATATAACCACACTAACAAAATACACAACTAACGAGGTGAAAACTTTAACAAACTAACTAACTAACAAGAACAGTAAACTAACAAGCTCTTTACCAAGAACAGTACAAATCATCCACTACCTAGAACACTACCGAGGTAAATACCTTTTATCTTCCGAGAATAGTACTACCTACATTTAACGAAACAATGCACTACCGGGGTGAGTTATCCGAGATGATCTTATACTAAGATCTTTTCGAAAGTTTACTTAACTTTATTTAATTTATTTGAAAATTAACAACTAAAGTTTTATTAATTACTTTTTTTTTTTTTTTTTTTTTTTTTTTTTGACAAAATTGACACATTTGTTTTTATAAATATTTTTTGCTAGATGAGATTTAAATAGATTTAACCAAACTGTTTCAATTTTGACTTTCTAACTGGCAATAGGATGACTTCATTTATCTTACGTGACAAAATGGAGCATTCACATTTGTACAGTTTAATTTCCTCTAATATCATTTTTCGCTTTTTGAAAATCTCTTATTATATGAGCGATTAAACTCGTCCTTTTTTTTTTTTTTTTTTTGAGTGAGTGAGTGTAATTTATTTTAATAGTTGATTTTATAGTACATAGGGACTAGCCATATCCTTTTGATTGAAACCTAAAATTTCGATGTTAATATATATATATATATATATATATATATATATATATATATATATATATATATATATATATATATATATATATATATATATATATATATATATATATATGTTACCACTAAAGATAGTAAAAAAACTAAATCACAATAAACTTAAACCCAACAATGTATATACAGTTTGAACACACACAATAAAGCCACAAATATATGAAACTAATAACTTGTATGCAAAACTAAACCGTGGCCACAACGAACACAAAACATAATCATTCATCTTGAACAAAAACAACGTATATCGTCTTAAATAGTTAATCAAATGCAGTGAAAATTCAAATGATCAATTAACTTACCTATGTAGATTATTACTGCTCACATGCTTTTTATAAAAGGAAAACTTGTGAACTTAATGTTGTAAAAATTTAGTTGAGGCATTTCATCAAAAACATATTGTGGGAACTGAAGATTTATGCAACACTCGATCCCAATCCAACATTTTTGTCTTTTGCATATTTGGTACTTTCACAGTAGTTGCTTCTGTACTTTCCATCAGCCTGATTTATTTGGCTCCATTTCTTTGGATTTACCTTTACATCATAGTGAATAACTAAAAATTGCAAAGACTTAAGAGTCTCAAGTCTTTGGTCGTCTAATGTGGGACTTCAAATTTATTGTTTAATTTTTTTTCCATGCTTTGTCTGTTCCACACGAATTTATATATTTCTATTCTTAGTTTTCGAAGTCTATATAAAGCCGCATAGAGGTATATGTGTTCATTATCAGATCAAAACACATCAATACAATTTTCTTACAACACACATAATGAGAGAAAATATTTACTTTTACTTTATGCATACTCATGTTTTGCTTCTTTTTTCACTTGTCTTTTTGTTGTTTAATACCACAACTGCCTCTTCCTTTCGCCACCAACTGGTTGGAGCAGCAGGAGGAGTTGTTCCTAAGTGCATCGATAAGGAGAGACAAGCTCTTCTTGATATCAAAGCTCACATTATTCAAGACCCAAGTGGCTTGCTCATTGACTGGCTACCTGAAGAAGATGATTGTTGTCAATGGGGTGGAGTCGTGTGTGACAACGTCACAGGTCATGTCAAAGAGCTTTATCTTGAATCGTCTAATGGTTATAGTGATCTTGAAGGTGAGATTAGCCATTCGTTGATTAACTTAACATATTTGAATATTCTTAACCTTCCTGGCAGTTCTTTTTATGGAACCTTTCCTGAATTCATTGGTAACATGACCTGGTTAACTTATGTTGACCTTTCTGGGAATCAGTTTACTGGACCCATTCCTAAATCCATTGCTAACATGACCCAGTTAACATTTCTTAACCTTGGTTACAATCAGTTTACTGGCACAATTCCCGAGTCCATTCGTTGGTTGACCAAATTAACAACCCTTTTTCTTGATGGGAATCAGTTTACTGGAACCATTCCTATGTCCATTGGTTCCTTGACCAAATTGACAGACCTTGACCTTTCAGTCAACTCTTTCTATGGAACCATTCCAATGTCCATTGGTAACATGACCCAATTAACTGATCTTTACCTTCATGGGAATAATTTGAGTGGAGTCATTCCGAGATCCATTGGTTCCTTGACCCAATTGACAGACCTTGAACTTTCAAACAACTCTTTCTATGGAACCATTCCTTCGGAATTTGGAAACCTCACCAATTTGAAACGCCTTTATCTAGATTCCCTCGGATGTTGTACAGTTGAAAACTTAGATTGGTTGTCTTCTCTATCTTCTTTAGCAATCCTTTATATGGATGGAACTTCTCTGGCCAAAGCAAATAACTGGGTAAATGTTATTATAGGTCTCCAAAACCTATCATTTTTAAGTTTAGTTGGATGTGACCTCTCACAAGTCATGCATCCATTTTCTTCATCAGTCAACTCTTCATCTATTGGTATCCTTTATCTCGATAACAACAATCTCAACTCATCCATGTATCATTGGTTGTCCCCATTAACTGGCAATAAGCTTACAGAACTTTCTCTCTATGGTAACAAGTTTGATGGGGAACTTTCAGATTTTTTGAACAGCTACATTGTCTGATGTGATCCAACACTTTTCATCCCTCAATTACTTGAACCTATCTTCAAATCAGTTCGATGGAACTATAAGTGACAAACTGTGGCAACTACCCACACTTCTAATACTAGACCTTTCTTCCAATTCTCTTAGAGGTGCTATCTCTAAGAATATTGGAAAATCAAATCTTGGGTATATACATCTTTAAAACAACTCACTCGAAGGAGTTCCTCTAATTGCTGATGTGTCAAACCTTTCTCAAAGTATAGAATATATAGATTTCAGTTCTAACAAGCTAGTGCCTCATTTCCCCAAATGGATACAAAAATTGAAATATCTTCAGCATCTTGATCTTTCCAAAAATAGTATTTTAGACACAGTTTCTAACCAGTGGCAGTCTTCTCAGTTGATCTATTTGGATCTCTCTTTCAACAGCATAAGTGGCGCTATTCTGAACATTCCTTCCACTTTGTTAGTGTTAGATCTTTCCAAGAACAAATTATCTGGGGGAATCTCCTTTCTGTGCCAAACTGCAGATGGCCGCCGTTTATCATTTCTTGATATCTCAGACAACTCATTCACTGGACAAATTCCAGAGTGTTTATGGCATTTAAAAGAGCTGGTGGTTCTTAATCTAGCAAACAATAATCTATCTGGTAGAATTCCTGCATCTGTTAAGTCTTTGATCAAGCTTGAAGCATTGCGGGCCAACAAGTTTTCTGGTATTTTGCCTGTTTGGATTGGGGAAAACCTATCACATGTACGTTCTTAGCCTAGCATCAAACAACTTCTATGGAACCATCCCTCTACAAGTATGCCATCTAGTCAATCTTCAACTTCTAGACTTGTCAATGAACAACCTCAATGGAACCATCCCCTCGTGCATCAATAATATCACTGCCATGGTTCTAGATATTTTTTCTCTCAAAGGGAGAGATCTCGTCACAGTGAATTCATTGGACATAAGGCACATTCGTCAAGATTATTTCGGCTCTAGTTTTGATTATTTTGACCATGTGATAATCCAGTGGCAAGGAAAGGTACTTGAATTCAGCAAAAATCTAGAATCCTTGAAGAGCATTGACCTGTCGAGCAACCATTTAACAGGACAAATCCCGTATGAACTTACCAATCTTTATCAACTGGTTGCACTAAACTTGTCAAAGAACGCTCTACTTGGAGAGATTCCAAGACAAATTGGTCAAATGAAAGAACTTGAAACTTTGGATTTATCCAAAAACAATTTCTCAGGGCAGTTGCCATCAAGCATGTCTCAGATGAATTTTTTAAATTATCTTGACGTGTCGCATAACAACTTGTCTGGGAGGATTCCATCTTGCACTCAACTCCAAACCTTTGACCCTTCAAGGTACATAGGAAATGCAGGGCTATGTGGAAGTCCCCTGCCGAAAAAATGCCCTGGAGATGAAGAATTAGAGGAACCACACACTGTTGGTAAGAGTCAAGGAGACGAGGAAGGGATAGAACGATGGTTTTATATTGGTAGTGGTAGTGGGTTTGCTACTGGATTTTGGATAGTTTGTAGTGCTTTACTTCTTAACCGCCGTGGGAGACATGTTTTTTTCCAGTTGCATGATAGCTTGAAAGATTGGGTGTACGTAAAGGTGGTGGTCTTCATAGCAAAATGGCGAAGGGTTGCACGTGCATAGTGGTATATATATGTTTTTTATGTTTTTTTTCATCTACTTTTTAATGTTTGGTATATAGTATTGAAATTTCATGCTTCACTTGTATTTGGCAAGGGTTTTTAAGTCCCTCTTATTAATAAAACTGCCACTAACACCATGGGTGGCCGTTTCCCTGCATTGTGTGATATACGACATCTCCACATGTTCATATTATAAACTGTATAGCTATATGATGCATGGAAAGTGTTTGATAAACATGTTTTACATAGATTTGCAACATACCTGATGATGTTAAGGTATCATGGCTAGCTAAAATAAATATGAATCTTTACAATAAGGCATCATGCCTAAAATGCAAATGCTATTACGGTTGACATCTAAGTACTGTAGTGTGAAGCTAGCTAATGTAGCGGTGTTTTAGTCATGATTACGAGTCACATGAAATAAGCCTTCAATGCACCTTAGATATCTGAATACTGATATTTTTTTTTGTTACTCAACCACAAAGTCACTGGAAAATTTCTTAAGCCAGCACACTATGGTCTCTACAATGGATTAGAAGTCAGGAGGGAGTAAATACACACTTGGACCCTACCACAAAGATAGCAAAATGACATCTACAAACTTTAACAAACATAAAAGAACATGTTATTCATGACCGTGAGGTTTGTTACCAGCTCGTATGAAATCAATCTTCATTAGTGGCAGCTGTAGTTCTTGTTTGCTCCATTGCTATAACAGTGACCACATGTTGCTTCCACCAAACTTGTACCTGATTCCGGGGTCTGTTTCACACACTCAGTAGTAGTGACTCAATCTTATTTTGTTTCAGCTTTATTAATATACTACTGTACTAAAGTTTTAGCATATGATTGACATGCTCGATGTTAGTGTGATAATGCTCTTACTTTTTTAAACTGATTAGTACTAAACAGAAAAGTATACATATGTTGGTAATTGTTGCTTATCAGTAAATGAGATTCTTATAAGACACCTTAAAACCAACTCAAACTGATTCAAGACTGAATATTATATAAATCTAAATATTAGATGAATTTCATTATGAGTTTCATCCCTGGCTACAAGTGTTAAAAGTATATGAAACAGAACTCAGAACAGAGTTACCCTTTTGTGACATCAGAATGTGGAACTTTGTTATCATAATTTGCTTAAAATACGATTGGAAATCCTTTTCACAGAATACAGTTTGCTTAAGTGCTAAGTTACTTCTTATATTAATACTCGAACGTCAGCTCAATCTGGATCTAAAACACATTGGCTTTCACCATCGCAACCTCCACCACAAGTGCTGCCATGAGTCTCGCCTTCAACACGTTACATGTTTTTAATATAAATCAACTAGTTACATGGCCCGCTCGAATGGGCGGGCGAGCCTTATGAATATGGTTGAAAAAAATTAAGTTTAGGAAAATAAGTTATAAACATACCAAATTACTTATTATATGCTTTAAGAACGAAAAGAAATAAATGTTCATCCGATATAAGAAAATAAAAGTTACTAAATTATCCGCAAGCACAAGGTATGTGTTGTCGATTCATATACAAAATAAAGCTTCTTTGTACCCAACGTTGGTTGTTGATTTTGTATATTTACTTAAATAGTGATTAAATAACGAACCTTCCATAAGCCATCACTTGCCAGTATCACAAGCTCTATTGAGGCATTGATAGGTACATGTCGTCGTATGCCAGGTTCTGAACTTAGATGTGATTTAAGACTCTGGTCGCCAAATGCACGAGCAACAGCAAGTTGACAATTAACTCGCGGAACATCACCTACATAAATAATACTCCAACATTTTCACTATACTTTAGAGCCTGCTGAAGCTATAACACAGTGGCTGAATCAAAATATGCATGTAACAATTCTGCTGTCATTCACTGCATCACATAATTGGAAGATAAACAAAAAAATTGTCAATTCTGCTGTCATTTACTGGTGTACGGTACGTGGAGGTGGCGATTTCTACCCATGTACATGTACTCATAAACTGGTCAAAAAGTAATTTTTTAATATTAGCTAAAAAAGAAAGGGGTTTAACATCATTTATTGAAAGAACCAACAAATATTAGTAATAACATACTATATTTGACATAAAAATATTCAATAGTGTATCGTTAACTTGAAAACATACTAATATTAGTTTGGTTCATATTAAGGAACACATGCAATAATGTATCGTTAACTCGAAAACATATCATTCAAAGTTTAAGAAGAACTTAACATCTTGTCAAAATTTCAAGTCTTCTAAAGCTCAATACTTAATAATAGTGTTCTTTAAGAACTTGTCATTTATACCTATCTATAGTCATCTATCATCTCACAGTTAATAGTGTTCTTTAAGAACTTGTCATTTATACCCGACCCGCCGTCATATCAATGTTAGATGCACTCGTTGGGTATCTCAACTTACGAAAGTTCTGGTTGGCTAAATCTTTCCTCAAAAAGTTTGAAAGGAAGATGGTATTTTTCCTATAAAGGCAAGCATTGTCTCATGGAAGTTAAAGGTTATGAATTAGAAACAACCAACTGGGCCGACACCCTTTGGTGTTCATGCTCATATATTGGCTACTTTACTCATTAGAATAGACAATAAAATCTGTATCTCGGCAATATCTTTATGCTAAATGCCTAAATCCACTTCATTATAAATGGGTCGATTTGGGTTATGTTTTATCGATATCAGGTCACAAGGGTAAAATTAACGAAATAGCTAAACATGAGCAGGTATATTACATGAATACAAGTTCGTAAAGGTAACTGTTAGTATGACATCGCCTTCTAGAAGTGTCATCATAGAACTAATGTGACTATCAAGTATGGGATCTTAAATGTCATATCCTCTGTTGAGCCTTTTTGTTGTATTTCTCCATCTACCTGAGAAGTAAAACCGAAACGCAGATAATATGGCTAAATAAAGTTTAAGCCTACATGCAGCACGATAATGTTTCTCTTTAGGTACTAGGCAGGGGTAAGAAGCTTTGAGCAGATAAAATTACTTGACCAATTTACCCTTGTTAACATGGTGTCAATGCTCAATAAGGGCATTTTTTTGTAAAGACTTTTGAACAGATAGTGTTTATCTTTAAGTAAAAAATACACAGTCACATTCAAGGAAAAAATAACACGAAACACCAATTTATGCTGTTCGTAACAAATACACAGTTACATTCAACCTGCCAACCCATTTAATTTGTGTAACATGAAACCCGCTTTAACTGTTCAACTTGTATGTGTTTAACTCATTAACTCACATAAATAATATGGCTAAATATGTTGTGTTAAACGGATTAGAATTAATACAAATGACCCAGTTATTTATGCATATCATGTTTCAGCTGAAGGTTTCCAACCCATCATTCCAACCTAAACCCGGCTCAAATTGTCACCCTAGTTTTAAGCATATAAGCATAGACAATAATCTAATCTATCTGTCTATCTGCTTTTACACTATTAATTATTGTAATTTTCCCTAACTAATAAGATTGGTAATTTCATTGGTCATATTAAAAGAAAATAATCTTTCCGAGTGGAGCAGAATAGGACATTACATGTTTCGGGTCACACTGAACCAAACGCACTTACGGAATGTCTGTAAAAAGCTGAAAAAATAGCACATCTAGTGCATTGGCGATATGGAGAATGTCCCCCAACCTATATGTATCAAAAGAGTGACAATTATCTAGGGGTTGGAGAGTGCGATACTAAGGGCAACGGTTATAATGACAATTCTCAGCCATGTGCCACCTATGTGTACGGTCATCTCCACCTCGCAGCAAACCATATGCTAATAACGTGGTGATCTGCTATTTCTCCATCATGTGACGTCGTTTTACATACGATAATCAGTAGTTAATTTCCTTGTGTTTTTTTCTTACTTTGAATGTGTCGTTGTGATTGAAATATATCTATGTACTTAGTCTAATTGGCTTAGTTTCGACAAGTGTATATTAACTTATTAGTTGACTAAGCAATACCTCATAATCAGATCAATGTATTTAAAACATCTTACACTTGTTAATGAGCATAGTTCATTAGCTTATGAAGTGTCAAACACAATGCAGGCAACAGAATTTAGATACGGCTAAACAGCTTCTGACAACTAAATTGAACCTTTTTAAAGTTGGTAGAAAAACAGCTTATTGAAACAGCTTTATAGGGTGTCTGGGATTGCATATACTTTCACTCATGTTTATGGCATTGGCTTTTAAGCACTTCACCTCCACATGTGCAAATTTTTGTCAAAATATAACCAAACAAGTCAACAAGCACTTCAAATATGCAATCACAAACACCTATCAACTAAGCAGATAAGCCTAGTACATTTGTCATAACATGCAATCCCAAACACTCAAAGAATGCTTATAGGGCGTAACACCTCAACCACAAAAAAAAGTTCATTCACATCAATAGGACTACTACTTGTACCCATAATAAATTATTGATATGCGCAAATATGCAAAATGCCTGCAAAGGTTAATAACCGGTAATCCAAAACCAGCTCACAATCGGTTGCCTTTTCATAACAAATATGTTAGCATACATGACTCACTCAACGGTTATCGCTAATGGGGTGCCAAGTCGAACCCTACCTTGTGCTTGTTATATGTACAAAAGATGCCCCCACTTATTACCAACTAAACTACGCGCGATTGACCCATAATAGATTATTGTACACATACATTTCAGGACAAATTTCATTAATCTATTAATATTATAATAAAGTTCAAATACAAAGTCATTTAAATGTCGAATTAGTTGGAGGAAAACGAGGCAAGCGGATAACAGCTTCTTCTGTCTCAATCGGGTCTGATCTTATTATCTACAAAACAACATTAAAATTTAAAACTTAGGATAAAGTACTATTTTATTACTAACTAAAACATGGGTTATTTAAAGAAATGCAAAAAAGGGGTACCGGATCTTGGAGAAGGGGCTTTGAATCATCGATGGCTCGTCTGAACTGTGGCTTGCTTTTGTTGTTGTTGTTGTTGGTGATGTCTCTGTTGCTTTTGTTGTTCATGGGTGTTTGTGTTTGACTAGGTTTCATTTTGTTTTTTGGTTTGGATTGTGATGGAGTGATATTTTGTTGTTATGTAAGGCCCAATAGTGAATATACTAATGTAGGAAGTTAGGACTTAGGAACCATGTATTATTAAAGCCCAATTAAATTGGTTTTCTTTTCATTTTGTTGTTATTAGAGTATAAGTTATGTTTTAGTTACACACCGGTACGAGTCATGCCTAGAGCTCAAGTCCGAGCTTTAAATACAAATATATTTCATAAGAATCAAAATGACACACGCAACTTTCTCACAAGTCGGTCAATCCGTAGACCAACTTGTGCTAAAAAAATCACCAACGCATGGGTGGGGATTTGTGTTTTAAGGGTGATGCGTTGTTGGGCAAGGACATGTCTTAGACGCCTTTGTTATATAAAACATAGGATAGCTTGTTTTTATATTACTAACTTAAACATTGGTTATTTAAAGAAATGAATAAAAGGGGTACCGAATCTTGAAGAAGGGGTTTTGAGTCATCAATGGCTGGTCTGAACTGTGGCTTGCTTTTGTTGTTGTTGATGTCTCTATTACTTGTTCCGGCATTGCTGGTGTTCATGGGTGTTTGTGCTTGACTAGGTTTCATTTTGGCTTTTTGGTTTGGAATTTGATGGAGTGATTTTTGTTGCTATGTAAGCCCAATAGTGAATATATTTATGTAGGAACCATGTATTTTTAAGGCCCATTTAATTGGTTTTGTTTTCATTTTGTTGTTATTTGAGTAAGTTAGGTTTTAGTTACAAACTAGTACGAGTCATGGGGACTTGGTGTATGTAAATGAGTCGAACTTTTGTTGAGTAACTTGGTTTTATTTGATTCGAATTTTATCGAGCTCGAGGTCAAGTTCGAGCTTTAAATACAAATATATCATACAAAAATCATAATCATATGCACGCAACTTTCTCACAAGTCGGTCGGTTCGGAGACCGACTTGTGCTAAAAAAGTTACCAACGCGCAGTTGCGGAGCTAGAAAAATTTTGTGGGAGAGCCGTGTGACAACTGGCAATTTAGGGAGTCTTTTAAAAACCCGCATTACTTTGAAATTTATTTTCAGTGGATTATGTTAAATTTGAACGAGCAATTTTGAATTATGAAATTTTATGTGGAGTTTCATTCGAATTATTGATTGAATATGGAATATATGTCGTGAATTATTGTTGAGATGGTTATTAGGCACTACGTTGACTCCGGCACTAGGATAACCTAACAAATTTGAAAATTTGAATAACGGTTGTGTTATAAATTTTTACGAACGTATTTATGATCAAATCTCGTGGAGAGACAATTTTGAAATTAATGGTGCGTGAGTTAACGCGCGTGGAGAAATTTTGAGATATGAAAACGAGCTCGGGATAAGGATATCAGGGAACTTTGAAAAGTTTACATAATTGGTCCTCGTATGTTTAACATCCAGCCCCTTTGATATTATTGTTGGTATTGTTATTTTTTTTTATAAAGAGTAACTACACATGGTCCTTGTGAGAACCTGGTTCACACACAAACAAAAACATAACCATCTCCATCTTCTTCATCTCTCTCTCTCTCTCTCTCTCACCCAAATCTAAACCTAGCCGCCGCCACTATTCCGGCCACGCAGCCACCACACCGCCACCACCACAGTTACCACCTCACTTTCCTCTTTAATTTGATACCATTCACGCGCCTCCAAACCCACAAAAACATCCTGAAACCATTCCAATTCGAAGCATATTCTTCTTGTTTCTTGTAGATCCGTGAGTTTTGAAGTATATAAAGGTGAGTAGCATCGATTGGCATCATGTGTGCCTCGATGTGGGTTTAAATCCGTGGAAACATGTATTGATTTAATGGGTTTTGATGAAACATTGTTCAAAAACACTGGGAAAATGAGTTTTGATATAGAAAAATGTGATTTAGCTTGAGTTTGGTATCCATAAATGCGTGTACGCGGGTGTTGTGTATACCGAGAGCTTAAACTCTCGGCTATGTGTCTATTTTTCTGAGCTTATGAAGTTGTTTGGCTGGATTAGTGTTGGGTTGAGCATAACCGAGACCTTTGAGGTCTCGGGGTCACGCCTTGTGGCTCGTGAAATCAAGCCAAGACCCAAGGGGTCTCTCGACTTGGTTACGGCTCAGCTTGTTGACTATGTTCTTGATGTTTTTGAGCTTGTCCTTGTAACTTATTCTTGTGGTTATGTTTGGTTTTGGACTCGGTTCATTTTGGTGCCGAGAACTAGAGTAGGTTTATGACGAGACATGATATATTGGTGTTGTCGAGCTAGTGTGACCTCGTGGTCCATTTGGTTCGTCGTTTGGATGGAATAGCCAAGCCAAGACCCTTACGGTCTCGGCAGTAGGCTGCTACTTTCTTGACATTTTTTTTTTTTGTGTTCCTTTTTGTTATTGCATATTTCTGTATCCGTTGTCCTTGTGGTTATTTGCCGTCATAATTGTTATCAATATCTTTTACCTAATAAAACAAAACCCCTAGCGGGGACTTTTTAATCAAATCATACTTTTTTAGGTAATATTTTTACAATTTTTAATTTTTAAAAAGGCTTTTAATATTGAAGAAAACCTAAATAATTCCTTATTTGGCAAAACTATTTGTAAATTCGTCTTTTAAAGAAAATTTGAGCTAAAAAATACATGTGTCTAAAATTAAAAGATTAAAAACTATGAGAAGGCGGGGTAGTTTACGAATATTAAAGGGTGTATTATGTAAATTGAAACAAACAAAAAAAACACAATTGCCCAATCAACACCCCTCTCTCCCAAAACGTGAATCAAGTTCACTGAGTTTGTAACCCTAAATTGTTGCAGAACCAAAAGTCGAATATCACAATCAAGTAGATTCTCAAAATTAATTACCATTCATTCAATTCAACAATCAGTTTGTACCTCAAATTAGTTGAAAGAATAAGATATGATCCTTAATTTGGTAAGATTTTGGGTTCCATGTCTTATATGTTTATACATCTATTAATAAAAAAATTCTTTTTGATATGAGCCAGGGAGTGATTGGATTTTGTGATAATATTTGTGATTATGTGAATATGATAAGAATTAGAGGCTGTTTGTGATTACTTATAACTATGTTGATGATAATTATCACTCTGCATAGATAAGTGACTAAAGGTCGTCAATAGAAGATAAGGTATCCAACATTAGTGGTGCAATGTTAGTGATTTATATTATTTGGTTTCAGGTTGGTGTGGTCTTGCTACGTACTCTCAAAGTTATGGGTCAAAACATGCATTTCTCAGTTTGAGTCAGGTGATTCGGACCAGATTGTGTAAACCAGCAAATTTACTCATTTTTATTACAATTTTTTTTTTTTTTTTTTTTTTTTTTGTATCCAATAATTATAGTGGTAGTAATGTTAAACTGAATGAATCTTTGAAGAGAATGAAATTTCATGTGGATAAAGGAATTATTGGTGTCAGTTATTCTGAGTCTCATAAGGTTGGCAACATATTATTAAGGCTATGCCCAAGTCTTTCTTTCTGTTTGACGTATACAATAGTTTTCGGTGGGCGAAACAGAAAGACCAACTCATCTAATTAAACAACCTGTTAAATCTATGGTGTGTTTGACTTATATTTGTGTTATTTGTTGCTGTGTAACAGATTAAATAGGGTTACAGAAGGAGCTAAGTTATGGATTAGTCATTGAAATACTAACTGAAGGACAAATTGTACAATACACATGAAAGAGCTTGCCATTTGTTAGCCCATGATGTGTCCGAAATTCTAGAGGCATTGGTTTATACCAATATTGAACAGGTATACCTCACCCTTTTGTCATAAAGTTTACTCAAATTGTCATTAACTCTTCTTACATAATTTCATTTTTTGCTTTAAAACTTTGTAGTTCTTGGAACCTCTTGAGTTGTGCTACAGATCGATTTGTGCTTGTGATGAATGTGTAATTGCTGATGTAGTCTTTTGGATTTCTTAAAGACAGGTCTCTACTTTTGGACTTTCACTTATAAGACTCGATATCCGTCAAGAATTTGATCGCCATACATTTGTGTTGATGATATCACTCAACATTTGCAAATCGAGTACTCGGCATGACAACTTTACAAAGCTCAAGAAGAGCCTATTAAGGTTGTTAAGGAATTTGCCGTTAAGCTTACAATGTTTCATGGACGCGGTGGGACTGTTGGCCGAGGAAGTGGGCTCACTCATCTTGATATACTGTCTCACACCCGAGACCATTCACGGGTCTCCTAAAGTTAAAGTTCAAGATGAGGTTATTGAACAATCTTTTGGTGAAGAACATTTGTGTTTTAGAACACTTCAAAGGTTTTATGCAGCTACACTTGAGAATGGGATGAACCCTCCAATCTCACCACAACCCCAGTGGCGGGCACTTTGGATGAGATAGCAGTTCATGCTACTGAACCGTACCGTGATATTGTCTTCAAAGAACCACGTTTTTCCGAATATTTCCGACTGGTTAGTATCATTTTCATTAGTTCTGTGATACACTGTATTTTCTTTTCACTTTGTCACATACCACAATTGCCTTCTTTAATCTGACTTTTATCTCTCGATATTCTTACAGGCTACACACCAGAACTTGAATATGGACAGATGAACATAGGGAGTCGTCCATCAAAACAAAAACCATGTGGCGGAATAGAATCACTCAGAGCCATTCTATGGCTCTTCGTATGGACTCAAACCAGGTTCCATCTTCCTGTTTGGCTTGGATTTAGTGCGGCATTTAAGTATGCAATAGAAAGGACATCAAGAATCTTCATATGCTACAAGAAATGTACAAAACATATCCTTTAGATTCACCATTCATTTAATCGAAATGGTGTTTGCTAAGGGTGATCCTGGTATCGCGGCTTTGAACGATAAGCTTCTTGTCTCTCAAGACTTTGGTGGTTTGGCGAATCTTTAAGAGGCAACTATGAGGAAACCAAGAATCTTGTCCTTAAGGTATGGCTCACAAACACCCAAATCCATCAAATATCCACTTACCAATTGGATTTTTAATAAAAATGTCAAAAAAATTGTGTTCATACTTTATGCCTACTTTTTTTTGGCGAAATAAGTTGTTTTCCCGAGAATTCTTTCCAATTTAGCAGAAACTAAAAAAAGTCAAACTTGAGAAATAAAGTAAAAAATGTCCAAAGCGCTTATTTTGCAAATAATATTTGCGAAATTGGTGTGTCATTTTGGTGTATAAGTTTTTATGACATTAGTACACTTATTTCAAAAGTATATAGAATTCTGTACTTTTAATAAGCAAGCCCAAACAACCCGTAAAGATTCATAAACATAACATTAGTGATATCAATGGGAAGAGGGTTTCGTGTTTTAAATTGATGTAGGCACTAGGAAACTGCATTTATTTGCACGTAAATGTTATACGGACCATTATATAAGTTACATTCACATCTTTATTGTTTTAACATGGGATCGGATCTGCATAGGCCATTGCAAACGCCTTTGCCTGGTCAAACACCGTTACAAGGAACAACCTCAACACCATTACCAGGATAGTGTTTTATCTTAAGAATTATGTGCTATGTTTTATCTCAAATCTTCTCAGATAAAAAAAGAGGCTAAAAGGACATGCGTAGAAAGTCCCTCAAAGTCTATTTATTGCAATATTTTTGTTAGTGTAATAGTAATAAAATAAACACTAGAGTTGTAAAATAGAATTGACTAAATAAGAGTTTTTTGATCTGACACGACCAGTTTAAAAAAAGAATGGACAAAAAAGTGTTCACAGGTCAAGTAGTAAACTTGAACCGTCCCAACTCAGTTGTGTTGTATCACTAAAGCTACCGTTTTCTTATTTGACCCCGACCCCCCCCCCCCCTTCCAATTTGACCACGACTAGCTTCTTCTTATATATATGCTTATCCATGCGTAGTGAACTTAATGATACGATTGTGGAAGCTCAGTTAAGGATCAGACATATTTCACCTGTACTTCAAGCAGAAGAAGGAGTTCGGTGTTATTTGGAATCGAACAACCGTCTACTCATTTGGGTATGCTATTCGTTAAGTCATCTATATAATCATAGAACCTATAAATTTTCATTATGTCTTTCAGAATTAATAATTCATGAGTTCCCATTTAGTGTCATAAAGAAATGTCATAAATTTTTCTTAGGATCATAAGTATATAAAAGAATTACACAACTTTCCATTAGTCCTATTAAGTATCAAATGGAGATTCAAAGCTTCTGGTTAAGTCAAATCTATAGGAAAAAGATGTGATTTTTATCGCTAAGGTCGTTACAGACATGCTCCCAGTTTGTGGGTCGTAATGTATAGTTACTATGACAGGGATTTTATGCAACGCTGACAGAACCTCTGGACTGTGGTAGAAGCGTTGATCTGTTCAAAGAAATGGATCCAAAACTCCACCCGGAAGTAAAAGAAGCTTTAAAGAGGTTGTGTGAAGATCCAAAGACCACAGTTCTTGTCCTAAGTGGATGCCACCATTCCATTTTCGATGAGGTAGTCTCATTCTCTATAGTATGTCAGTGTTCACTCTACCAGTTGTGTATGAGTATCGCATCATTAGCATATAAAATTTTATTGACTATACAGAACTTCGGAGAATTCAATATACTGCTGGGTGTAGAACATGGTGTGTTTTAAGAACACCTAATAAGAAATGGTTCAGAAACTTACCAGAAGTACAAATGGATTGGGTTGATAGTGTTAAGGTATTGTCTATCCATCCATATTTATTTATGTTCTCGCTGTGCATGCTATGGAATACTAAAAATGAAGTATGCTTCTGTTGAGACATTTGGTTATTTTAGACTTAGGGTAGAGATTTCAATCTCAAACCATTTATTTATCAATGGGTTAATCTCGATTATATTTTATCTCTGATGGGTCAAACTGTAATAAAAAAAAGTGTCAACTCAAAAGGAAATGGGTCAAACAAATACAAAGTATTCCAAAATGTATCCTCCCTTATGTTATTTATGATGTTATAGAAAACTAATCAAGTATATTTTATTTTAAAAAACTTGAAAAAAGTGTTTCAAGCTAACTAGCCAAATCCATACAAAAACTTTATGTTCACGTGTTCCCTGATTTTGCCACCTCTATAATTGTGGATACCCTTATCGAGAATTACATATTTGCTACTAAGTTAATTTGAGTTAACCTGTATAAACTTGATGACAATTTCAACATGTTTTCAAGTATTTCACTCAAAGAACACCACGGTCTACCTTTGAGCTTCGTGAGACATCTTTAGTTTGGAATTTTAAGCATGCAAGTTGCCATCGTGCCAATTTGTCATACTTTTCTTATACAATTACTAATTCATTTTCCACACTATTAACAACGTTATGGACACAACAGATATCGAGTTTGGGAGGCTTGAAGCCAAGGACATATTGCAGCACCTATGGACTGATATCAAATGAATCAGTGGAAGTTGTCCAAGGTGGTCGGTCCATTGAGGTTCTTAAAAATGGAGTTATTAAGGTTCATCCTTTCTGGAGATGATACAAAGAGTGGGTTGAGTCACGGCTCAAAGTGAGTAATTTTAAACTGTTGAAACGCATCAGGTCGATTTGACAAAAACAAGGTATCTCCAAAGTTATATTGTTTCATCAACAGTCTACCATATTTTAGCAACTGATTAGGAGATTTTTTTGCATAAAAACACGATTTGTGAGATGTTTGACCATTTGACCTGCATCCTACTAATCTGTTGAGACTAAAGGTTTCAATTTTGACCCATTTAGATATAAATGGGTCGAATTGGGTAATGTTTTATATCTAATAGAGCATATTGGTCGAGCGGGTCAAACAGGTTAAAAGTTGTCCAAGACTTGCAAAAAACCTTCTCAAATGAATAAATCAATATAAACAAATCAAGTGTTTGCAGGCTGGTCCTTCTCACTGATACTAAAAGTTACACATTCGACCCGTTGCCCAATCTGCCAGTTTGGCTGCTCCTATCAAGACCAAAGATTACAAAGTTTTATACTATAGCTTTTCAGTGGTACGAGGTACCTCCAATTTTCCATGATCTTATTTCAGCAATGATTTTTTGGAACACGGGAGTGGTACCGAACATTGACTGTCGAATAATTACTTATCCATTATTATATTTAACATTTTACTAAAGGCCATTTTAGCTTAAAGTAGTGTTAGATGCTACTTTTCTTCTATAATCAAAGAATGTTGGTTTCTCCTTTTATGCATCAAATGCATGTTCGAGCAACATGGAATACTTGAGTATATTTTTTTAAAAGCTTCCTTGTGAATGTGTGAATCTCTATTTGATTTTTTATATTACTAACACAAGGTTTTTTTATGTATACACAACTTTTAGGGTGACAAATACTGTTCTTTGATGACACGAGGATAGAAACATGGTTACTGAAGCACATTATGCTCTTTTAGTGACAAGGTTCTTAAATGAAGGCGTGTTTGACTAAGCATATTGGAGGAGTGTTATAGCTTATTGTATATTAAATGAGTGTTTGGCTAATATTACTACTTTATATGTAAATCTATTTTGTATCTTAAAGGGGAGTTTGGCTGAGCTTATGGTATTGTAATAGACTATTAGCTTATTACCAACTCGAATGTAAGAAGACATGTTTTGACGTAAACAAGGTTGATTTGAGACTCTATAACTGTATACATAAAGGTTATATCACTTCGAATGTAATAGGCCATATGTTTTACTTTACGTCTAAATGATCCCTGCAGTAATCTGCACGTTGAGTTTGTGTAGAAGGCACCTTCACTTGAAATGCCTTTTGAGTTGTTTTTCCAAACTTTTCATTGCATTCATACACAAACACAACATTTGATTCTTATTTATTATTATCCCACACAAGTATGTGTACATGATAAATGTATTTTGTTTTTGCTAAAATCTTTCATCTATTAGATTCACATTTTAGTATTCTTTTAATTCGGTTATCATATGTTGGTATTCTTTATGATTGTTTACATAGTTCTTTTTATCACTATCAAGTAAACTCATGAAGCTAGAGGGTTCTATTAGATGATGATTGTAAAGAAACACAAAAGAAACAGCAGTTTAATCTAAATGTGATTCAGACGATTTTTTTCCTTTAAAAAACCGTTCATCTCACACTGGTAGCTAATGATAAATGCTAACTCTGGTTTTCTTTTTTGGGCTTTTGTATTTCTTTTGGGCTTAATTTTATTTGTGTTAGCATTCAATATATAATTTAAAAAGTATTAAATACAATAATCTTGATTATTATACTACAAATAAGTAGTATAACTTCACACTTAATATAATTCCAACTATAAAGAACTTCTTCATAGATTATAAGGGTAGTGGCAGTGGAGGCGGTATGGTGTTCGGCAAGGGTCAAACCGAGCGGCATCACCATTGGTTACTGGTGAATCATGAGGGAGACATCGAATCATGACTGCACCCCTAAGTTTATTTCATCTTCTCCTTTTATACAGAAACTTTTTTTACATTTATTATGACTACTACCCTTATTTTTTTCATTTAACATCAATGTATCAACCATTTTACTAATTTTATCTTTTAAATAATTCTTGAAGCTATATGGGCGGGCCTTGAGGCTAAAGGGTCAAAGCATGGTTCACAGGTTTGGTTTACCCAAAAACAATTTGTGGTATAAATTATATCTTTGTTGGAGATGATATCATATACATATTTTATATTATTTTTTAAAATGGTTGAACATTTGTTGTGGTTTTAAGATTTCAGGAGGTTAAAGATGGCCACGGAGATAGCTGAGCTTAAGGATGAAGCAACATAGCCCCAACAGACATAATTAGAGGTTTTACAAAATTATTTTTATTTTATTTGTGATGATTTTGTAGAGCTTGATATTAATGGTGATGATTTGGGTTTTGCCAAGTGGTTTAAAGAATTCAGAGGCAAACCACATTAGTGTTTTGTCTTTAGTTGCTCCATGTTGATTTTATCGAACTCTTATCTTTTATTAATGCATTTATACACATTCTATGTTGTACACATCATGCTATAATTACATTTTGTTATATATAAAGTAAAATAAAGAAAAAACCAAACTCATGGTTGGAAATCCAAAATCATATATTACATTTCAAACGTTAATATTTTTCTTCGTAAAGATTGACATATAAAGATTGACATGACCAACAAAAAGAATTTAAAAAGTTGCAGATAAACCATATGATTCACACTATACAAAGGTATATGAATATAGAAAACTCATGGTTGGAAATCCAAAATCATATATTACATTTCAAACGTTAATATTTTTCTTCATAAAGATTGACATGACCAGCGAGAAGAATTTAAAAAGTTGTTCAGATAAACCATATGATTCAGAGTATATAAGGGTACATGGATATAGAAACGCTACATGCACGTACAAGTTTCTTATGGTCATGCATCAAAAAAATCCAAGCAAGGGTTATGATGAAAAACTAAAATCAAGACAGATGCCAGCCATTGCACGACAAAACACTTGCATTCACAATATCGCATGATGGCATCATGGCAAACGGTTCATGTGTGTACCTATTTTATCTATTTTAAGCTTGTACACCACAATAACGCCACCCTATATATATATATATATATATATATATATATATATATATATATATATATATATATATATATATATATATATATATATATATATATATAGGATCAAATAGGAAGAATAATTAAAATATGAAGGATAAGAAGTAATTATAACCACACATTCTAGATGCATCTAAAAAAATAGATGCATCTTCATTCAAATTTTCCCTCCTATATAAAAATGTGTGGCTATAATTACTTCTTATCATTCTCATTTTAATTATTCTTTTTATTGGATCCCTACCATATATATATATATATATATATATATATATATATATATATATATATATATATATATATATATATATATATATATATATATATATATATATATATATATATATATAGGAGGGTTAACATGAGATAGTGCTTAAGGTAGGAAGTGTAGGAAGTCGTATTAGCGCGACATGTGTCCTTTTTTTACTATAATGATGGAGTGGCATTATAATTAAAAACAGTAATAATAGGGGCAGTATGGTCAAAACTGTTTTTTTAGAAATTTGTTGAATAATCTGCAGTTGATGAATCGTATTAAATTGATACACAATTAACTTGCGCATTACTTTCGAGTTTTGATAATTAACATTGCTGGTATCGACAAAATAAATTTATACTTTATTAGAAAACTTTAGACGACTAATAATTAAGTGGTAAATGACATATATTAAACTAATAATATTGATCTTAACTAATATTTTTAATACAAAATTGATACATGAACCTGCAAAGTTGTAGATGACGATCAATCTTTTAATAAAAAAAAATACATTAACAAAAAATTCCATCTTTAAGATAATGACAAAGTGATACACACTAAATTTTGATACAATCCTTGACAAGTCAAAAACATCTAAACATCTAAAAACACCATTAAAAAATAGAACAAGCAGATTCTTTGCATGAATGGCGACGGTTATTGTTCCGAATCCGATTGCGGCAGTTAGTGCTCTCAATTAAATTCTTCTTAGCGCCGGACTAAGACATCGTCTCTCTCGTCCATTCGTAGATCTCACATGAACGCCGGAAACCTTCTTATGAACTTCGTCGTTCGTGATCTTGAATTGTATCAACGCCTTACCTTATTATCGTCATTACAGATCCTTAACATACGAAATGACATGGATCTGTCAACGGATATAGAAATCTAGATGGTTGCTTCGATTATTGTGCCTATTTTGTAGTGACTGCTTGAATTGAAATCGTGAATTGAATGCATGAACAGAAAATTGTGGATGGTTGTTACATCTTACATATAATCGTTTTTTAATTTTTTTTATTGAGTGGTGGTGTGAGGTGTGTATATATTAGGGATTGTTAGGAGATAAAAGGGGAATGTTAAAATACCTATATTGCCCTTTCTAATTTTCAAAAATAATAAGTTAAATTAAATACATGAATTCCACTTGTCAAATAACTATTGGCTTCCTACACTATCTTATTTTAATAACTATCCTACTTGAACCTCATTATATATATATATATATATATATATATATATATATATATATATATATATATATATGGGTTAAAATAAAAAGGGCCTTATAATAAAAAGTGTAGAAAGAATTGTGAGGGCGACATGTGTCACCCATATGCCACATCATATGACACATGTCACCCCACCCCCACCCCCCGCATTATATATATATTCTAAAAGGGATTGGGGGTGTGTGAGTGTTTTGCACTGTTCATGCTACAGTGCAGAACAGTGCAAAACAGTGCCCACTTTTTTTTTCCTTTTTTTTGTTTGCTACAGTGTTCGCGCACTGTTCATGCTACAGTGCAGAACAGTGCACAGTTTTTTTTTTTTTTTTTTTTTTTTTTTTTTAATATAAAAGAGATGCACCGCCCTCTAATTAAACAAAAGTCCAACCACAAAGCCCACATACTGCAAAAAAAAAAAAAAAAAAAAAAAAAAAATTAACACAGGCTCAAAAAAAACGAAAAAAAAAAGAGACCCAAAACAAACTTTTTTTAAAAAACAGATTATGTCAAATAAATAAATTAAACAAAAAAAAATGTCAATAATGCATATTTATCTACTAATGTACATTAGAAAAAAAAAACATATATAAATATATGAATTTACAACAAAAAAAAAACCATTTAAAAAAATTTATAGATGTACATTTACATAATCGACATAAAACAAAACTCAAAAACGACAACACAAACAAAAAAATCTCAAAATAAATCATTCCCCGCAGCATCGCGCGGGCTATCCTGCTTGTTTTTAATACAAAATTGATACATGAACCTGCAAAGTTGTAGATGACGATCAATCTTTTAATAAAAAAAAATACATAAAAAATTCCATCTTTAAGATAATGACAAAGTGATACACACTAAATTTTGATACAATCCTTGACAAGTCAAAAACATCTAAACATCTAAAAACACCATTAAAAAATAGAACAAACAGATTCTTTGCATGAATGGCGACGGTTATTGTTCCGAATCCGATTGCGGCAGTTAGTGCTCTCAATTAAATTCTTCTTAGCGCCGGACTAAGACATCGTCTCTCTCGTCCATTCGTAGATCTCACATGAACGCCGGAAACCTTCTTATGAACTTCGTCGTTCGTGATCTTGAATTGTATCAACGCCTTACCTTATTATCGTCATTACAGATCCTTAACATACGAAATGACATGGATCTGTCAACGGATATAGAAATCTAGATGGTTGCTTCGATTATTGTGCCTATTTTGTAGTGACTGCTTGAATTGAAATCGTGAATTGAATGCATGAACAGAAAATTGTGGATGGTTGTTACATCTTACATATAATCGTTTTTTAATTTTTTTTATTGAGTGGTGGTGTGAGGTGTGTATATATTAGGGATTGTTAGGAGATAAAAGGGGAATGTTAAAATACCTATATTGCCCTTTCTAATTTTCAAAAATAATAAGTTAAATTAAATACATGAATTCCACTTGTCAAATAACTATTGGCTTCCTACACTATCTTATTTTAATAACTATCCTACTTGAACCTCATTATATATATATATATATATATATATATATGGGTTAAAATAAAAAGGGTCTTATAATAAAAAGTGTAGAAAGAATTGTGAGGGCGACATGTGTCACCCCTATGCCACATCATATGACACATGTCACCCCACCCCCCACCCCCCGCAAAAAAAA
>JARVZY010011095.1:0-108000 GCA_030686995.1 Artemisia argyi | reverse complement strand
CCGACTAACCCGACTTGACTAACACTTTTACAATGTAAAATTATTGAAGTAAGCTTTTTTTTTTTTAACCATTTCACCCCTATTCGGGTTGACCCGAACCCGAATTGACCTTACCTGAAATGACCCGACCCGAAATGACCCAAACCCGTGTAACCCGAGTTCAAATAGGGTCGGGTTCGGGTATGTTTTTTTAGCCTCAACCGAATTGACCCGAACCGGACCTGGTCCACCCAAATGACACCCCTAATCGTGATCACTAAAAAATCATAATCAGTAACAGTAACTTAACTGTATAATATTAATATAATCAGTAAAGCATTACTGTGAATCTGTGATTAGTAAAAGTAGTGGTAAGTTTCAAACTACATACACGCTAATGCAATCCGTAAAACTAGTGGTAGTGTTCAGCCTACATACACGTTCCTGTAAGCAGTAAACCTTTACACTTACTTCTAATCAGTAGCATAGTATCAGTTAACCTATGATCCGTAAAACTAGTGGTAACGAGCAAACTGCATACACATAAGCATGATCAATAAAACTTATATAATCACTAAACTTAACTATCATCACTAAACAGTATCATAAATAGTAAAACATTGCTACAATCAGTTAACCTAGTCGTAGCTTTCAAACAACATACACGCTATTATAACTATAATCAATAAAACATTATAGTCAGTAGCTTAACTATATACATTTCAACAGTAAAACTAGATGTAATTTACAAAGTACATACACATTTCTATAATCAGTACACTCAACTATTATCAGTAACACATTAATATAATCAACCAAACATAACTATAATCAGTAATACATAACTAAGTAACTAAAATCAGTACAAAAAGGACAACATATACATAGCTATAATCACTAAACGATACATAACGAGTAAAACATGACTTCGAACAGTAAAACTATAAGTAATTTTCAACTACTTACACATTTCTATAATCACTATAGGTCTATACTTCGACTATATTCAGTAACACTTCAATATAATCAGTAAAACCTTGCCAAATTACTACTAACTGCTACTACTTGCGACTACTGCTAGTTTTGTATGTTTGGAGCACAATATTCTGTAGCATTTTGAAGCAACTAGCATTGAGCGTTTGTCACATAAAGCTTGTTTGGAAAGTAGCGTGCAGCGTTTTTGTATTTTGTTTACACGCAAATTTTACAAAACTGCTACTACTTGCGACTACTGCTAGTTTTGTATGTTCGGCGCGCAACACTCTCGAGCATTTTGAAGCAACTAGCGCTGAGCGTTTGTCACATAAAGCTTGTTTGGCAAGTAGCATGCAGCGTTTTATATTTTGTTTACACGCTAGTTTTACAAAAAAGCGTTCAAATATCAACACTACTATTTTCCGCTACCGCTAGTTTTGTCAAACACACGCCTTAATATAATCACAACACATAAGTAGAATACTATCCGCTACTGCTAACTACTTGCCGCAACTGTTAGTTTTGCCAAACATAGCCTTAATTATAATCGCTACACATAAGTAGAATTCTATTATCCGTAACACATTAATATAATCAGTAAAACACAACTACAATCAGTAAAACCTGCTAACTGCTAATCCTTACGGCTACCGGTTCTACCCCTAGTTTCGCCAAACATAAATTATAATCACTACGCATAACTATTATCCGTAACACATTAATATAATCAGTCAAACATAACTACAATTAGTTAATAAAAAATATAACTGCTAACTGCTACTACTTGTGACTACTGCTAGTTTTGTATGTTTGGCGCGCAAAATTCCGGAGCATTTTGAAGCAACTAGTGTTGAGCGTTTGTCGCATAAAGCTTGTTTGGCAAGTTGTGTGTAGCGTTTTGTATTTTGTTTAAATGCTAGTTTTACCAAAAAGCGTTCAAATTATCAAATATCACCACTACTATTTTCCGCTACCACTAGTTTTGCCAAACACACGCCTTAATATAATCACTACACATAAGCAGAATACTATCGGCTACTACTAACTACTTGCCGCTATTATCCGTAACACATTAATATAATCAGTTAATATAAAATATAACTGCTAACTGCTACTACTTGCAACTACTGCTAGTTTTGTATGTTTGGCGCGCAACATTCTGGAGCATTTCAAAGCAACTAACTCCAGCCGTTTTAAACATAAAGCTTGTTTGGCAAGTTGCGTGCAGCGTTTTATATTTTGTTTAAACGCTAGTTTTACAAATAAGCATTGAAATACAAACACTACTATTTTCCGCTACCGCTAGTTTTGTCAAACACACTCCTTATTATAATCACTACACATAAGTAGAATACTATTCACTACCACTAATTACTTGCCGCTATTATCCGTAGCACATTAATATAATCAGTCAAGCATAATCAGTTAATAAAAAATATAACAGCTACTGCTTACGGCTACTGCTACGTATAACTAAAATTAGTAAAAAAAGGCGAAATATATACCTCGAGATCGACATTCATAGTTTCCGCCACATGGCGCATAATCGAGTGCACCATCTTACTCTTACTAAACCTCTCCTCACAAACCTGAACATCTTGTTCAGACAATCTCTTCTTACTCAAATCAATATAGCCTTTCTCAGCATTAACACGAAGCACCATAGCAGGTTCAATCCTACCTACTTTAATCAAACTGCCTACGCTCCGAATACGACGTCGCGAGAGGTCGGATAACAAGATCATGCCTTCGATGTTGTTGTATTCGAGTAAGGAGACGTGTGTGGCTACGTCGCCTATGGATTTGACTTGGATCATGACTGGTGTGTCGATTTCGGGGAAACGGGATTCGTACATGCGGCAGTCGGTTGGGGTTTGGGGCGGGGGGTTTGACATGGCTGTGGTGTGGAATTTTGGGTGTCAGTGAGGGTTTGGGGGAAGTGGGTTTTTTATATAGTGGGGGAGGGGAAGGGGAATGAGAGTTTTATCACTATTTTTCTTGGGGCCAGATGGATTAGTGAAAATTTTATAATGAAACTATGAAAGTGTAAAATTTATATCGATTGACCCAATAGGCCAATACTACTTTAAATCAGGTACTTGCTAAATATTTTTTGGTTGGAGAAAAATACACCCTTAGTTCTCAAGGTTTTCTTTAACACTCTATTCTCAAGTTTATTTTTTGAGTGAAAGGGAAAAGTTTGAGATGGTAATAAAAAAAATATTGTGTTCCTGAGATTTTTTAGGAAGGGAAAGAAAAGTAAAAGATAGTAAATTACATCAAAATTACTCTCCTAATTTACTTCCCAAATTAGGATGAAATAGAGTGAAATTGATTTTAAAGCTTTTTTTTTTGTTACTTCCTTCTCTTTTCTTTCCAACTCGGGAACACAAGATAAAAGAATAATTTCTTATTCCTCTCCTCTTTACTTCACTCATTTTTTTCTTTCCATCTCTCTTCTTTCCGTTTTATACTCGGGAACAGAGTGTAAGATTTTACATGTTTAGTCTAAAATCGGACAAAATTACAGCAATTCTTCTCAATGTTGCCAATATTTATTGTCGCTGGTCGAATTTCTTAATAACATTAGTTTTCCTCGTTATCTCCAGTCACATGCTTGGCAATTGGCATATGAGGGTAGCATAGTCATTTCATTTTTTGTCTTTTTCCACTTTATCTTCACCTCTAAGAGCGCTATGTACAGTTGGTGTCGTGGGTGGTGTCATGGGAAAAAGTGGTGTCATCAAAACACTTTTTGCCCATGTCACAAGTTTTGGCTAGGACACTAAAACACCCCTCCCTGGCATAACACCAGTTTTCTGGTGTCATGGTACATAATTTTTTTTATTATTTTTTTTACATTTTTTTAATAAAACAATATATTTAACTAAAATTAAATTTTATTGAAAAACAAGTACATAAAATGACAATACAAATAAAAAAAATGAAAGTGTGTGTAAAAAATGAATAAGTTGTTGGGTATTTATAAGATTTTTAAAATATAATAAATTGAAAAATGAGGATTTATGGGACAAAATAACAGCTAGGAAAGGGTGTTTAATTTTTATACAACATTCAAAAAAGCACTTGTACATGTTACATTTATTTTTTCTTACAAAATTTGTCATATATAATTTTAAAAAGGCTATAAATGAAACATTGCATAAAAGAATAAGATTTTATTATGGTGGGGTATGTGTCTTCTTCCTCCTCAAACATATAACGCCATTTTTTTTTCTTTTTTCCTCCACAACCCAAACTCTAAACTTTTACACATTCAATAATTAATTTTAGAGCATATAGAAAGCATATTATCAATCATAAACACCCAAAAAGGAGGGGGAAACTCACTTTTTGCCCACTGTTGTGGAGCTATGGATGTTGGCTGGTGGTTTGTGCTAAGTTACAACGCCACTGTACAAGGTTGCAAAAATCGCTAGGCGGTCGCGTGACGGCCGGGTACCGCCTACCGATTAATCGGTTAGGCGGGGATTAATTGGATTGGATTTTTTATATATAAATTAAAAAAAAATTGAAGCTATATGCCCGATTTGGCCGATCCAGGCGATTTGGCCGATTTATCCCTGATTTGACCGCTTTCTATCCGTAACCGAGTTGGCCGATTTATCTGATTTTTGTCCGATTTGTCCGATTTATACCCGATTTGACCGATTTTTGTCCGACTAATGGGTATGTTGACCGATTTTTTACCAAACCGATTAATAAGACGGATTAGTGAAAATCGTGGCGTACCTAAGCCTCGAAGTATTCTAGCCATCTGTCATATCTTTAAAAAAAAGTAAAAAAATCTTAAAGTTTAATCATAATTGTCACCAATCACCACCCACCTATCCACAAATTTCTATTTATTTACATCCATTATCATAATCCACTACTTATACACAATCTCACAAACATGAATACATAAATCCTAATCACTATGCATCACAAGACACAAACCATAAAGTTATAATCCACAAACCATGGCAACCACACCCACTCCCATTTCTTCTGCAAATATTCCATTTCACGTAAGATTAAGACCATTTCCACCACCATCATCTCCATATCTTAATGAAATGCCCAGACTTGTACTATTTTTTTAGACGAGACATGACCTAAAGTAACCTTTCGTTACTTCTCAAGTATACAAAATTCTTATAAGATACACACTCTAGAAATATTTTTATGTTAAAGTAGACATGATAGGTGGCACGAGCTCTAACGAGCCACGAATTATTTTATACAAAATTAGGAAGTTGACCAAAATCTGGAACTGCTCAGAAGACCCCATAATTGTTCTCAGTTTAAAACCCTCACAGCCGCGGTTGGAGGCCTCAGAAGACCCCATAATTGTTCTCTGTTGTGGCTAAAGTCCTCACAGCCGTGGCTAAGGCCTACATGGGTGCATAAAACTTTCTTACACTTGCCCTTTGACCTATTTTCCGACATATGAGTTATACTACTTCAACAATACATACTTAAACCATGGGAAAACATTTACGAACATTTCATAAATATAGTTTTACAACACACGAAAGCATGAAACCAATGTTACCAGATTAACCCAAACGCCTCATAACCGGCCCATTACTAACATAACTTGTTCATAAGCTACTAAGACAACTTGAAAACTGAACATACACATGTTTTGACACTAACATAAACTTCTGAAAACATGTGAGCCGTTATAAGTAACATCAAAGTGGTAGTAAGAGTGGCTCGTCACCCAATATGAGTGTAACCGTTTTCTCTCAAATGTACTTAGTAAGTAAACGGAACAAATATAAAATAACACTTGCAAATTCTAACTTGAACATAATAATCTACAACATGGTATGAATGTTACGAGTAGTAATCGTCTTGCAACTTGTACATGGCATAAAGATGATTTTGGTTCTAAATTTCATATTCGCTACATAAAACTCGGGCACATGCTTCTTGACTAGACAAATGTTTGTTCGTCCTGCAATGATTGAGAACCTCCCGAACCAACAAGTACTCTTCCGGGGTTTCTAACTTGTCATCGTGCTTACTATACTTGGGTCATCTACAGAGGATGCTTCATCATATATACTTGACATGTTAACAAAAATCATCCGCATCAAATGTAAACACTATATTAAGCATGGGTCATCCACAAAGGATGCTTCTACGTGAGTTCTATATCATGTACTTCTTAGGCACTCTACATGATTTCTGGTATGTTTCTTAGGCACATGTGACTTGACAAAGATGCTTCTTGTGAGCATCCCAAACATGATTTTTTCAGTATATCCAAACTATAAACACATTCTAACATCACGTCAAATCTTTCAACATGAAGCTAATAATCCGTCACTTACCTTTAACTCTTGTTTAGCCTTCCGTAAGCTTTCCGATAGCACCTAATTACATGATAACCATTCTAATACTATTAGAACTTAGTAGTTCATGTATCTAACATGTATTGGGTCTAAATAACTAAAAATTTATCATATAAGATGCTATATCATTAAACACACTTTTACAAAAAGACTTTTAGTGCATAATTTTTGGTAGTCTGATGTAATCTACAAACTTGGCCCACTTATACATGGAGTTAGAACTTGAAACTAATTGCATTAGAATGTAGACTCATATAACTACAAGTTTGGTTTTTACCTCAACTTAATCGGACAAACGGTTTATTTTTTATGATCCTTCAGACATAACACACAATTATGCGCATCATGTAGTCCTACTCTAAAACATGTCAAAAAACGACCCAAAACCCAACATAAACTATTCTAATCTTTAGAACTCATATCTCAGCTCATTAAACATGTTAAAACCATTTTTTAACACGTCTATAAGCAATTTTACTAGTTTAAGCACCATTTTAAGCTTGTACCAAATACCCTTGATTTAACATACTTAATCATAATCAACAACTATCATCATGAATATATCTAAAATACTAACCACAACTTAAGCGCATAATTTTTGGCATGTTTATATCATAGCAATAAACTTCTAACATCAAATTCATCATAATTCATTATAAATTAAAACTAAGTTTACATAACCTCAGAATTGACAACAATGTAAATCTTAACATGAATTAAGGCATGAATTGCTTACTAACCTTTGACGGGGTTGGATTATAACTCATGAATGATTAAATAGGTACACCAAGATTACCAAAAATCACCAACACACTTGCACCAAATTCCTTAAACCCTTTTACTTGATTTTATTAACGAGATAACTAGTATTTTTCCCTCCTAAATCTTCTTTGTGTGCCACGTCTAAAACACACACACATACACATGTGTGGTTTTTTTATTTTATTTATTTATTTATTTATTTTGCAATTTTCTAAATTTTCTAAGCTTATTAAGCATAAAGGGTAAAATGACAATTATAACTTTCTAACGGTCATTAATTTATGCTATTAAATCTCTTGCACCGTTAGTCCTTTTTTGTTAACTGTTTGCACTGAAGGTCCTTATCTTTAATAAAACTATCTGATATTCTAATAACAATATAAAAGTCTATTACCAAAACTTAGAAAAATTAGGGTGTTACACTCAAAATGGCTCCAAGAACCACCGCAAACTGCTCTCTATTCCGGTGATGCCTTCAACTCATATGACGTTTCTTCTTCCATCACAACCGAGTTTTAATTCCTTTGTCGTATACGGATTCAATACCCCCGTCGTTGTTGATACTTCTTGATTTTTTTTAAATGCATGTTGGTACATGTTGATGGTGATACATTGTCATGGTAAATTTGTGATACACGTTCCAAATTTGTTGTTTTTGGTACTTTTCTTGTTTTTTGATTTTAAACTATGAATTAGGTAGTATCAGTTGTTGTAAAGTTTATATCCATTGGGTTAAGCCATTAATAAATAAGTTATGTTTAGATCTAGATGTATCAATTGTTTTAATAGACCTTCACATATTTGTGTGTACCATCAACATTTGTTGATTTAGATTGATGTTGTAAATTCATTCATGGTGATGGACCAATTATATCTGCTCTTGTATCACTGAATTTTTAATATCTATCATTTTTGTATTCATATGAATCGATGATAAGACCTTAATTATACATATTCTCGTGCATAATATTATATGTTTTATGAACATTTAGTGTGAACTTTCGATACTTAATAGCATGAAATGAATGCAGGTTCACTCTCGGATGCTCTGAAGCAAGAAACATCAAAAGCATACTATTTCAGCAATCGAAGTAAATAAATAAGAAGTCTATAATATTAATCCTTTATTCCAAGACAAGTGCGCCGGTTTTCCAAATCATGTGCGCCGCACTTGTTCTCTCAGTCAAGAAAGTCAAGAAGTAGTTTTTAATAAAAGTGCGCCGGTTTTGTATCCGATGTGC
This sequence comes from Artemisia argyi, assembly GCA_030686995.1. Taxonomy (NCBI): domain Eukaryota; kingdom Viridiplantae; phylum Streptophyta; class Magnoliopsida; order Asterales; family Asteraceae; genus Artemisia; species Artemisia argyi. The sequence goes on along the minus strand of JARVZY010011095.1, from coordinate 99,677 downwards.
TTCATACTTCCTCTGTGTGGAAAACTAGAAGGGGAGTTGAATAGTTTACCGTTTAAAAACTTTAAACTTGTTTAATTATCTTTTGAAACTTTCCGTTTAATCAAAGATATGAACACAAACACAATATATAACATGCAAGTATAAAGAAAGAAACGATTAAACCACAACACGAGTATTTATCGTGGTGCAGCTACAAGGACACTTTTTCCTTGCCCTACGTCCATGCCCTGAGTATCCAACTTGAGTGTTTCTTTCACTAGTCAACAAGCTCCTTTCACCGGCGGAGAAAACCTTACACGTCGCTTATACACGTTTACCGACACTAAGCTAGATGTCGAGTTCTTTTACAAGGGTACAACCACTCCCGTTAGTTCTTTTACAAGGGTACAACAACTCCCGTCACACTTTGTATTTTGGGGACTAAAATATTAACCGATCACTACTGAAAATACACAATCAAATGAAGCGTAAACTACACAAAGTCTACACGATGCTAAGCTAGCAAGTCTTGCAACGTTGTGTTGAATACTTGTAACTTTATATGAACTTGTGAACTTCTTTGCTACAAAAGAAACTTCACATAGAAATGAAATGTTAAAGGGTTAGAAGAGAGAATGAATGTATGTGTGTGTGAAAATCTAATGTAGAGTGATAAAGCCAAAATTCAAACATATGGCTTGGTATTTATAGTAAGATCTTCTGCAGGTCTAACGGATACGGCGGAACCCATCTATGGGTTCCGCCCGTGTACCCCCAGGGTTCCGCCAGGCTTGCAGTTGGTTTTGCAATAAATCATTCAAATCAACCAAAGTCACATCACTTAAATCCTAGTCAAACACATTGAAGTAAAAGAAGAAAGCTTCAAAAATGTGTAAGAGGTTATGGTAAGTCAAACACACAAGCTTACCATAAATGTATGATGTGATGTTAACATTTTTCTATTTCAAGAAATATAAAAAGTATTGTGTTTTATGTGAAATGTAAAATGTAGCAAATGTCTAATTATGCAAGTCTTTAAACTAAAATTAAGTTTTACTTAGAAACTAAAGTTTACATTTTATCGTTAACAAAACTTAGCAAAGATCGTTAAATATAAATAACGTTTTTAGGCGATATTTGTATTAACAATCTCCCCCTTTTTGTTGATGGCAAAACATAAACTTTGTTTTTAAGTAACTCACAAAATTTTAGTGTTTAAGACTTAAAAAAAATGTTATATTAAACTTGTTTTACTTAAGTGATGAAAATCATTTTAAGTTTAAAGGTTAAATATATGTTTCTCCCCCTTTTTGTCGAAACAAAAAGTAGAGTAGCGAAGCGGAACTATGCACATGCTCCCCCTTGGTCGATACTCCCCCTAAAAGGAGTGCCAAGATGGGAAACATGGATTTTGAACCTACAAAAAAATGGTTAGTTGGTGATAATAACATATAATCAAGTTTGTAGTCACCACACAATATGCAACCACAATGACAACTCATATATAATCAACCAACAATGCAAGTAAGAAAGTATTAAAAGATGTCATTTCAAGTAAAATGTGACTTTGCAAAAGTCAAAGACAGGAAATGAAAAGTATCTTCCTACTTCTGAAAACAAAAAATAAAAAATAATCAAGAAATAAAAGAAAACTAAAATCCTACTTTCCTAAATGGGGCAAAAGGCCTCCAAATGTAATCTAGGATTTGTTTGGGTAGGAAAGAGCATCCAAACGTTCTATGACGTGTTGGATTGCAAAACGGGTTTCATCTTGAAATTGGTGAAGCAACAACTTGATGCTTTCACCCATTTTCAACATTTACTCACAATGTGAGCAAACATGATGATGTGTGGGTGGAGATGGGTCGTTTGATGATGTTGGTGGTGGTGGGTTGGTGTTGGTTTCTTGGTTGGAGGATGGGTTTGGTATGGAGTCAAGCAAGGTGGTTTGAAATTCCATTGCTTGATGGAGGTGATTTTCAACCATGCTTTGAATTTCCTCATACGAAGGAAGGAAAGACTCAAAGGTTTGGGATTGGTAATGTGGTGGAGTTGGGTGATCATGATTTTCAAAGTTTGGTTCTCCATATAGAGGACCATGGATGTCATGGTAGATAGGGTGAAACAACATTGGTTTTGGGTGGTGATACTCTTGTTGTGGTGATTGGTTGTGGACAAAAGACTCATTTTGGTCAAGCAATGAACTTGGTGTTTCATTTATGAAAGGTGGTGGTTTTGTTGGTCTTGGTGGAAGATCATTGAGATCTTGTACAAACGGATGTGGTGATGTTGGAGGAGACCCAAATAACTCCATTGGTTCAAGTTTAGGTAATGGTGATGGTGATGGAGTTTTGGATGGTTGGGTCGGAGCACTTGGTGGAGTTGGGTCAATGGGTGATTTTGTTGGTGGTGGAGTGGTGAGCTCATTAGGTTCATTGGGTGATGGAGTTAGAGATGCAAGGTTTAGAAAATGTTCATTTTTGATAGGTGAGGAGAATTCATTCGAGGATGAAGAGGTTAAGTTGATTGTGTTGTTTGACCAAAGTGGTTTGACACTTATGCATACTGTTTCTCCGAACGGGTCGTGATGGTTGAGAGGTTATTGTTGACTTTGTCATTGTCAAAATGGTTTATTAGAGGTTTAGAATCAGAGATTGTGATGGTGATGGTGTGATTTGAGAGTGTTCTAAGATGGTTTAATTTATAGTGGTGAAGAAGTATGGGAAGGAGTGTTTGGATTTGATGTTTAGCCATACAAAAATGGAGGTTCCTAATGATTTGGAAGACTAATGAGGGTTGTCAAATCATGGAAGTCAATCCAATGAAAATGGTGAAGGAAGAAGACAAAGATTTGCACTAAATGCTTAGTGGTTTTGGCAAATTGGTTGAAGGTATATGTTCCACGGATTGCAAGGAACCTTTGGAAGGGTTCCTTCCTTTATAGGTGAAGGTTCCTTGAGGTTGTTATGGCTAAGTTTGAAATTTGGCGGGAAATAGGTTTCTATGAGTTCTAGAGGATGAGAAAGACCCTAATGTGCTTAGCAAATAGTAGGGAATGGGTTTCTATCTAAAAAGGATGGTTTGTTGTTGAGTGGAAGTTGAAATGTCGAAAAGAAAAAGAAAATTTGCAGGAAACCTGACGGAACCCTGGAGAAACACATGCGGAACCCTGAATTGGGTTCCGTCTGGTCCGTTGGGCCATTTCTGGGTTGCCCAGAAAATACACTGGCGGAACCCATTCTAGGGTGCCGCCAAATCCGCCAGGCCTGAAAAAGTAGACAGTCCGCGTTTTTGACCCGCGAGACGATTTTCAAATTTTTCGAAAACTCCTAAAAGCAAAAATATAATTCATATCTAGTTATAAAATGCAAAAATTGGACATGTAAAAGCGCATACCATTGGACTTTGACCGGGGGCTAGCGAATTTCACTATACTTAGTGAAATTTTCATTGATGCGTGGGAATTGCACCAGGCTTTACCTCTCGAGAGATCTCGAGAAGCTTACAACCCCCACCAGGTAGTGTACCTGATCGTTGTAGTATAGTATAGTGACAAGTACCGGGGATTGATCGTTCAACTCAGGAATAGTGTCGCTAGGATTAGAAAGCCTAAAAATTAAGTCTAGAGGTGAGGGATGATTCTTTTTGTATTTTTATATTTCATGAAAAGCAAGTAAAAAACTCGGGTTTTAGAGGAGTGGGCGGAATTAGTTGCTAATCAACTAACCCAATAACTAAGATGCAATCAAAATAAAATAACAAAAATGAAAATAAAGCTAATTAAACTAGTGGTGTGAACAATAAATGGGAAAATTGTGTTTACTTAGATTTCATTACTCCCTAGATATCTTTTATAGGTTGATAGTTTGTTACAGTTGCGTGGATGACGGGTTATATTCCTTAATGCCATTCGTGGGGTGGCGTACGTACTTCCCCAACTCTATAAGCTCCTACTTCACTCCTATGTCGAACCTGCAAGAAGCTCCTAACATGGGATCACTGGAATTCGCTCATGCATTAAATACAACCATAAAAACCTAGTACGCATTGGTTCATATTTCTTAAGACGTTCAAGCAAGTTACACTATAGAAGTCTGCCAGTTTTCTTAAGCCTAACATCGAAATCATTCATCCGTAACAACTATAAACAAGCAATCAACTAATAATCAACATCTAGGTTTCACTACATCTAAGCAAACACACAAGAGATCTAGCCTAGCATGTTAAAATCAAGACAAGCGTAAGATATATATTCAAACAACACATAGACATATTGAATGAATTGAAAGGATACTTATCTTAATTGAACATGAAAGGTTTTAAGGGGTGAAAACCCTTGAAAATACTGATAAAATCGTGCTAGGGTTCATCCAAGTCGTCCCTAAAATTGTCCTCCTTTTAATGAATGAAAATTACAAAACTATATATAGATTTTCCATTGTGACGGCGTCAAGAAGAAAATTCTGACGCCGTCAACCCGCCGCCCATAATAAAATCGGATTGCCTAGATCCAGATCTGATTCCGTCAAGAGCAAATTTCCTCTGGGCCGTCACGTGTAAAGGGACCATGACGGCCTAGCGTGACGCCGTCATGCCCTAGTGTAAAAACATTCTGGACCGTCACGTACTCTATCCACTTCACCTCTTGTTTTATCTCTTGACGCCGTCATTAAGAACTTGGTGACGCCGTCAGGTACTGTTCCCAGCAAGGAAAATTAAGACTTTGCCGTTTTCTTCACTTTTATGCTCCAAAAACGTCAAAAATGCTTCCTTTTCCAAAATTCACTCCAAAAGTATCTAAAATCACAAAAGAAACGATTTAGGGCAATATTTGATCAAATAAATTCGAATTCGGGCTTAAATGACCCCCTAAAAACAGATCATTTTTCGCCTCATCATTCATAAACTTGAAAATTTGACTACATGCCAAATGTTGTCGTCCTGCATCATAGTTAGTAAATACACGTACCAAATTGTACCAAATATCCTACCAACACACAAATTCATGACAAACATTGTTTAAACGACCAAATTATTTCAAATAGCACCTTGTGCCAAACACTCCTACACACCCGCTCTCATTGATGATCAATCTTGTTCTTGAGCTTTCCAAGGAATCTCCCAAGATTCTTGAACATCCCCTTTGTTTGCTTGAACTCCGCCGACTCATTTGGAATATCCGGAAGTTGGGAAAGGTATTCTAGAGGCGGGAGCCTAGAGTTGGGCAAAGTCCCATCTTCACTCATTGAGGATGATGATGAGGAGGTAGGAGGATGAGGACGTTTTCCTTGGGCTTTGTAGACTCTCCTATCACTTAGTGGGACAAAAGTGCGTGGAATGAGAGAGTAGTCTAGGCGAAAACCTCTAGGAGTTGGTGGAATTGGAGAGATGAACCTAAAGAGACGGGTCAAGAGCATTCTATACGGCATAGCCGTTGTGCCTTGCACGGGAATGTCAGCCATTCTCTTGGCCATGTAGTACAAGGTTGAAGGTTTGCCTAACGGACAAGGAGTAGAGCATGTAGCAAAGGCAAAGATTGATGTGATCCCGGTTTTCTATGGTGCTAATGACATTGGCTCTAAGGAGTTCCTCCCACTTCTTGAACTGGGGCTTGAGTTCATTGAGTTCCATTCCATATGGGTCCTTGTTTACCTCATTTTTGGTTCTAGTTCTCCTAGTGTTGGTGGTTCTAATGAAGAGGTGGTCACGAAGTTCATCCTTGGACACAAGAGGGGTATCATAGGGATGGATTCGGTCAATGAGTGTGTCAAGAGTTGAGAGGGTATGCTTGTCGGAGTAGATGCAAGAACCACGGTTTGGGATACCTAGGATTTGAGCAAATTCTTCGAGAGTGAAGGAGTACTCATGACTACTAGCCCTAAAGTTAATAGACATGCGACCATACTTATCCGTGGAGAGAGTGACGAGTGCTGATAACGCTCAAAATTAACATGTTTTTAGGAGCGTTATTGTGGATTTTATGCATATATTTTGGTCACTTTTATGAAATTATGGTACTTAATGAAGTATATTCTCTATTTTAGGTTCATGACGAAGAAAACCAAGAAAAAGACGAAGAAATGAACAAAAACGAAGATTTATGAATGTACGGAGGAATTCCCGACAAATGAAAGTCTCTTGGAGTATATTCGAGAAGATAAAGTCATGAAGATTGTCACTCCAAGGACTCAAGAATAAAGCACAAGAAGGAAAAAAGGAAGTGAAATGAAGGAAAGAAGCTAAAACGAAGAAATAATGGAAGACTCGTTGTTCCCGACACACCTTCACCATTTTGGCCATATCTTGAGCATACGGACTCCGATTTAGGTGATTCAAGCGGACACGGAAAGCTAAGAGAAAGATCTACAACTTTAACCTTTATCATTTCTGTCCAGGAAGATCCATCCGATCGGATGGAGCCCAACCGATTCGGTTGGAGCTAAATGTCTCATCCATCTGATCGGCATGGCCCCGTATCCGATCGGATGGACCAATCTGACCTCCCCAAGTTATTTTTAATGCTCAATTAAGGTGCCATTAAGCCCCAAGTCCGATAATGTCTCCATAATAACTCCATTTACTGCCATTTTTATGACACTTAGTGCCCAAGAAACTTGCTTGGAGGCTAAGGTTGATTTCTACTACATATAGGAGTGCCTAGCCTTAGTTTTCACGTGTGCAATTCTTTCCTCCACCTTAAAGGAAGAATTGTTACCAACTTACCATGGTGCAATTCGAGCCTCCACCTTTGAGGATGAAGTTCCACCAAAACAAAGGTGCAATTCCAGCCTCCACCTTAAAGGAAGAATTGTTACCAACTTACCATGGTGCAATTCGAGCCTCCACCCTCAAGGACGAATTTCCACCAAAACAAAGGTGCAATTCCAGCCTCCACCTTAAAGGAAGAATTGTTACCAACTTACCATGGTGAAATTGTATCCTCCACCCTTAAGGACGAATTTCCACCACCTTTATCTCACCCAAAAGACCACAACCCTCTGCCATTTCCAGAAGTAGTGCTCAAGTGCTCAAGCAAGTGTTCGGGTATAATTTTCCGGCTTGGTTAGAAGTTGTAGTTGATTGGAGGCTTGAAGGTTGCTATAATCTTTCACCTATGCCTATTGATACGTGGGAATCGCACCATGCTTTACCTCTCAAGGGATCTTGAGAAGCTTACAACCCTCACCAGGCAGTGTACCTGATCGTTGTAGTATAGTATAGTGACAAGTACCGGAGGATTGATCGTTCAGCTAGGAATAGTGTCGCTAGGATTAGAAAACCTAAATACTAGTTCTAAAGGTGAGGGATGATTCTTTTTGTATTTTTATATTTTTTTAGAAAGTAAGTAAAAATCTCGGGTTTGAAGGATTTGGGCAGAATTAGTTGCTAGCCAACTAACCCAATACTAAAGATGCAATCAAAATAAAATACTAGAAATGAAAATAAACTAAATTAACTAAGGTTGTGAGCAATAAGTGGAGAAGTTGTGTTTACTTAGATTTCACTACTCCCTAGATATCTTTTACACGTTAATTACTTGTTATAGTTGCGTGGATGACGGATTGTATTCCTTAATACCATTCATGGGGTGGCGCACTTAACTCCCCAATCTTATGAGCTCTTATCTCCTCCTATGCCATGCCCAGCACAACCATAGGGATTATAAACAGTGGCTCATGCATTAAATACAACCAATAAAACCTAGTGCACATCAGTTCATGTTTCCTAAGACGTTCAAGCATGTTACCATTTGGAAGTCTGCCAGTTTTCTTAAGCCGAACATCGAATTCATTCACCCAATACAACTATAAACAAGTAATCAACACATAATTAACATCTAGGTTTCATTAGATCCAAGCAAACACAAGATAGATCTAGCCTAGCATGATGGAATTAAGACAAGAACAAGATATAGACAACCAACACATAGACATATTGATTGAATTAAAAGAATACTTATCTCAATTACACATGAAAGGTATCAAGGGCTTAGAACCCTTGAAAAACCTGTAAAATTCGCACCAAGTTCGTACTTAGGGTTTCTCCAAAACTTCTCTCTTTTTTTAATGTGAAAATTAGAAAACTATATATAGAAAATAGGGTCTGACGGCGTCAAGACAAAGTTTGTGACGCCGTCACCTCGCCGCCAAAATAATTCTCGGACTACCTTGATCTACTTTTGACGCCGTCATGTGTTATGCATTTCCAGGCCGTCATGACTTTTACTCTTGATGCCCTACATCGTGACGCCATCAATTCTGTACTGGGTCGTCATGGAAATTACTCTTGACACCGTCAGAAATGTCTTCTTGACGCCGTCACCTACTGTTCCCAGCAAGGAAAATTAAGACTTTGGCGTTTTCTTCACTTTTATGCTCCAAAAACGTCTGAATTGCTTCCTTTTCCAGATTTCACTCCTAAAGTACCTAAAATCACAAAAAGAACGATTTAGGGCAATATTTGATCAAATAAATTCAATTCCGGGCTTAAATGACCCCTTAAAAGTGGTTCATTTTTCGCCTCATCATATACCCTTACACTTAAGATTTGCTTGTCCTCAAGCAAATGCGCTTTTATTCTAATCAAAATACAAGTTAGGGGTCATTTAACACTAAGATAAAAGTAATTACAACAAATAATCGTTCCACTAAAGACCAATAGACAAGCACGGAGGTCATACACTAGCACCTCACAAATAGTGTTTAGATACTCACATCTCTCGAGTGTAATAAAGTATAAATTACAATATGGAAACGAAAGATATCTCTCACTACCTGTCATAGCAAAATAGATTACCATAGGCTTGGGAAATGATCAAACCTCCACCACATGGCGTAAGCACCTAGGATAAACTATCAAAGAGGTCTTTTAAAGGGTTGTAACGTTAAGTGTAGGGATATGAAATACACGGTTTTGTTGGATAAAGGAAGTTTTTACTGGTGGCGAGTTAACAATCTTAGTTAATTACATGTACAATGTGGCGTTGCTAAGCCAAGACTAGACTCGACTTAAGCTAATAAATGAAAAATAACAAAAACATAAAATGAACATAGAATAAAAAAGGGATGGTAGTCCGTATGTTTTTTTCTCTTTTTCTTTTTCTATTTTTTTTTTCTTTTTCTTGGTTTTTCGATTTTTTTTTCGATTTCCTTTTTTTTTTTTTTTTTTTTTTTTTGCATACACTCTTACCCTACCATCCAAAATAATACATCATAGGAAATGAGCATTCCCCTTACACTTGAATTTTTGCATACTTTACAATAAACTAAACTAATGACTCGAATTAAGATAATCAAAACACTTGGAGCACTTTTAAGATTAACGTACATATGGGGGTAATATATGATGTTCTTCCCCATTACTCCATAAAATAAGTACTTTACCAATGAGTCCCAATCGTCCCAAAACAATATGTACAAGGATATGACTCGACTTAGCAACCATGTAATCAATTCGATAGTTAACTTAGGGTTTAAACAAATAACAATAATGCACTAAAGATGAGTGCATACACGGAAGGCTAAGGCGATTTGGTTGTACATTTAAGTGGGGTGTAACAAATTCTTCCTTTAAGTAAGATGCTTAAAGTTAGAAACGAAAAGATAGGCTCGGAGGGGTGTACTAGGGGTTTCATGTACTAAAAATGAGTACAACGCTAAGGGTGTGGGAAAAATTAGTTGACTTAATTAGCCAAGTAATATGACTTAAATGGTCAAGTAATTATGATACGGGTTTAACACAAGGGTGATCCTAATGCCTCTTATCATGTAGTAAATCCTACCACACGAATGTAGTCTCACTAGCGGTCTCGGGATGCATCACTAACGCAAGTTCTAGAATCTAAATGCTACCGGTACACTCATAAGCACTAATAGTAAATGCTTTTCCTATCAAATCTAAAGGCGAACCTCACATATTTGGGTGGAAAATTTTTCTGAAAGTACGGTTGTGTGCTAGTCATACAATCTCCTATCCATGAGACGCTTGCTATGGCTAAAGTTTCACTCCTAAATGTTGTAAAAAATTTTAAATTTGGCGCTAAAATTGCACTAACAAGTATTTCTCATAGTTTTATTACATATCTACCATTAAACAAAACAAACTCAAGCGAAAGTGCATATGTAAGGTATCATCTTTTTACTCTCCCCTTACACTTAAGATGAACATTGTCCCCAATGTTCAAGTAAAGAATGTAAAAGTGAAAAAGTAAAAAGAATGAAATCAAATACTCCCTGATTCTCTCAGTATGGATAATAAGGTGGCCAGGTTAGATCTTCCTCCAAGAAAATGAACAATCAAAGCTTCCCTTCCAGAATATAAATAATCTTCTTGTCATACATAACCTGTAAATCCTGAGAAAATAGACAAAACAACCTCGCGTGAAATCGGCGGCATCCTATATAAGTTACTAAATCCTAGAAAACAAAATTAGATATAATGCTTGTGGAATGAAGTTTGCAGATTTCCTGGAGATTATAAAACTTAATAATTTACAAAAACCATAAGACTCCGTTAGAAAAACAAAACTGGTAAAATTTTCAGATTTTTACACGTGACGCCGTCAAGAGTTAACTCGTGACGCCGTCAGAAGTGACCTGCAGAAATTCTTATGTTAAGTTTCCAGAAAATTTCTGGAAAAACTTGGTCTCACTTACTGGAAAATCCTGCAAAACTTCATTATGACTCAATACAAGCATTTGACTCTAACAAATACGAATACACATGTTCATTTAATATTGTGGAGAATCATGATCGGTTTGTTTCTTAAAAACATATTTGGGGTTTCCCCTTACACTTATCTTTTGCAAAAATACTTTTAGGTGGAGTTAAGACTAGGCCAAAACAACAAAGTAAAGTATTTTCACTATTTAGTTTAGAAACATGATCAACAAACAATAAAAATAAAGCATGCATACGGAAGCAAATAACAAACTAACAAAATAAAATCACACAAAACATGGGTTGCCTCCCAAGAAGCGCTTTTCTTTATTTACGAGTCTTGTAGCTAGACTCAAGGTCATGGGTTACTACGTGACCTCATCATTGGTTCCACTCTCTAGGTCGTCTTCTAAACCAGTTTTGTATTCCGGACCTAGTTGCAAGCATCTTTGTAGAAACCAAGTATCCTATTCTTTACATACTCTACTCCTCTACGTCTATCCTCCTCATTCCTATAATAAGCCGCTTGCTTGTGTTCCTTTTTGAAATTAGAGAGAAGGCGGTATTGCTCAATCTTGTAGGGCATTTGATAGGCAACCTCATCATTCTCTTTCTTGAACCTAACTATCCCAAGAGTCGGGTCATAACTCATCCTAGTGGCTTCAACAAATGGTTTTCCAAATATTACTTGGCTTAGGCAATCATCTATCACCGGACGAGTGTCTTCCACTATCATAAAATCGATCTCATAGGTGAGATTACCTATAATCACTTGCAATCCCTTCACTCTTCCTACAAAATTACTTATCAAATTCTTATTAGGCATCATCCTAAAATTAAGTTGCTTCTTCATCACCCAATTGTAATAAGTCCTAGTCATGATGTTAATAGGAGATCTAAGATCGATATAAGCTTTCCATATATGCATATGCCCTATGTTGCATGGTATGTTAATGTTAAAGGGGTCTCCCAAAGTACCTAAAATCACAAACGGAATAGTGAAGAAAACGCCAAAGTCTTAATTTTCCTTGCTGGGAACTGTAGGTGACGGTGTCAAGAAGGAATTTCTGACGGCGTCAAGAGTAATTTCCATGACGACCCAGTACAGAATTGACGGCGTCACGAAGAAGGGCGTCAAGAGTAAAAGTCATGACGTCCTGGAAATGCATAACACATGACGGCGTCAAAAGTAGATCAAGGCAGTCCGAGAATTATTTTGGCGGCGAGGTGACGGCGTCACAAGATTTGTCTTGACGCCGTCAGACCCTATTTCTTATATATAGTTTTCTAATTTTCACATTAAAAAGAGAGAATTTTGGAGAAACCCTAAGTACGAACTTGGTGTGAATTTTACAGGTTTTTCAAGGGTTCTAAGCCCTTGATACCTTTCATGTGTAATTGAGATAAGTATTCTTTTAATTCAATCAATATGTCTATGTGTTGGTTGTCTATATCTTGTTCTTGTCTTAATTCCATCATGCTAGGCTAGATCTATCTTGTGTTTGCTTGGATCTAATGAAACCTAGATGTTAATTATGTGTTGATTACTTAAAAAACTTGATACGTGGGAATCGCACCAGGCTTTACCTCTCAAGGGATCTTGAGAAGCTTACAACCCCCACCAGGCAGTGTACCTGATCGTTGTAGTATAGTATAGTGACAAGTACCGGGGGATTGATCGTTCAGCTAGGAATAGTGTCGCTAGGATTAGAAAACCTAAATACTAGTTCTAAAGGTGAGGGATGATTCTTTTTGTATTTTTTATATTTTTTAGAAGGCGAGTAAAAATCTCGGGTTTTAAGGATTTGGGCGGAATTAGTTGCTAGTCAACTAACCCAATACTAAAGATGCAATCAAAATAAAATACTAGAAATGAAAATAAACTAAATTAACTATGGTTGTGAGCAATAAGTAGAGAAGTTGTGTTTACTTAGATTTCACTACTCCCTAGATATCTTTTACACGTTAATTACTTGTTATAGTTGCGTGGATGACGGATTGTATTCCTTAATACCATTCATGGGGTGGTGCACTTAACTCCCCAATCCTATGAGCTCTTATCTCCTCCTATGCCATGCCCTGCACAACCATAGGGATTATAAACAGTGACTCATGCATTAAATACAACCAATAAAACCTAGTGCACATCAGTTCATGTTTCCTAAGACGTTCAAGCATGTTACCATTTGGAGATCTGCCAGTTTTCTTAAGCCTAACATCGAATTCATTCACCCAATACAACTATAAACAAGTAATCAACACATAATTAACATCTAGGTTTCATTAGATCCAAGCAAACACAAGATAGATCTAGCCTAGCATGATGGAATTAAGACAAGAACAAGATATACACAACCAACACATAGACATATTGATTGAATTAAAAGAATACTTATCTCAATTACACATGAAAGGTATCAAGGGCTTAGAACCCTTGAAAAACCTGTAAAATTCGCACCAAGTTCGTACTTAGGGTTTCTCCAAAACTTCTCGCTTTTTTAATGTGAAAATTAGAAAATTATATATAGGAAATAGGGTCTGACGGCGTCAAGACAAAGTTTGTGACGCCGTCACCTCGCCGCCAAAATAATTCTCGGACTGCCTTGATCTACTTTTGACGTCGTCATGTGTTATGCATTTCCAGGCCGTCATGACTTTTACTCTTGACGCCCTACTTCGTGACGCCGTCAATTCTGTACTGGGTCGTCATGGAAATTACTCTTGACGCCGTCAGAAATTCCTTCTTGACACCGTCACCTACTGTTCCCAGTAAGGAAAATTAAGACTTTGGCACTTTCTTCACTTTTATGCTCCAAAAACGTCTGAATTGCTTCATTTTCCAGATTTTACTCCCAAAGTACCTAAAATCACAAAAAGAACGATTTAGGGCAATATTTGATCAAATAAATTCAATTTCGGGCTTAAATGACCCCCTAAAAGTGGTTCATTTTTCGCCTCATCATATACCCTTACACTTGAGATTTGCTTGTCCTCAAGCAAATGCGCTTTTATTCTAATCAAAATACAAGTTAGGGGTCATTTAACACTAAGATAAAAGTAATTACAACAAATAATCATTCCACTAAAGACCAATAGACAAGCACGGAGGTCATACACTAGCACCTCACAAATAGTGTTTAGATACTCACATCTCTCGGGTGTAATAAAGTATAAATTACAATATGGAAACGGAAGATATCTCTCACTACCTGTCATAACAAAATAGATTACCATAGGCTTGGAAAATGATCAAACCTCCACCACATGGCGTAAGCACCTAGGATAAACTATCAAAGAGGTCTTTTAAAGGGTTGTAATGTTAGGTGTAGGGATATGAAATACACGGTTTTGTTGGATAAAGGAAGTTTTACTGGTGGCGAGTTAACAATCTTGGTCAATTACATGTACAATATGGCGTTGCTAAGCCAAGACTAGACTCGACTTAAGCTAATAAATGAAAAATAACAAAAACATAAAATGAACATAGAATAAAAAGGGACGGTAGTCCGTATGTTTTTTTCTCTTTTCCTTTTTCTTTTTTTTTTTTTCATTTTTCTTGATTTTTCGATTTTTTTTTTTTTTTTTTTTTTTTTTTTTTTTTTTTTTTTTTTTTTTGCATACACTCTTACCCTACCATCCAAAATAATACATCATAGGAAATGAACATTCCCCTTACACTTGAATTTTTACATACTTTACAATAAACTAAACTAATGACTCGAATTAAGAAAATCAAAACACTTGGAGCACTTTTAAGATTAACGTACATATGGGGGTAATAATATGATGTTCTTCCCCATTACTCCATAAAATAAGTACTTTACCCATGAGTCCCAATCGTCCCAAAACAATATGTACAAGGATATGACTCGACTTAGCAACCATGTAATCAATTCGATAGTTAACTTAGGGTTTAAACAAATAACAATAATGCACTAAAGATGAGTGCATACACGGAAGGCTAAGGCGATTTGGTTGTACATTTAAGTGGGGTGTAACAAATTCTTCCTTTAAGTAAGATGCTTAAAGTTATAAATGAAAAGATAGGCTCGGAGGGGTGTACTAGGGGTTTCGTGTACTAAAAATGAGTACAACGCTAAGGGTGTGGGAAAAATTAGTTGACTTAACTAGCCAAGTAATATGACTTAAATGGTCAAGTAATTATGATACGGGTTTAACACAAGGGTGATCCTAATGCCTCTTATCATGTAGTAAATCCTACCACACGAATGTAGTCTCACTAGCGGTCTCGGGATGCATCACTAACGCAAGTTCTAGAATCTAAATGCTACCGGTACACTCATAAGTACTAATAGTAAATGCTTTTCCTATCAAATCTAAAGGCGAACCTCACATATTTGGGTGGAAAATTTTTCTGAATATACGGTTATGTGCTAGTCATACAATCTCCTATCCATGAGACGCTTGCTATGCTAAAGTTTCACTCCTAAATGTTGTAAAAAATTTTAAATTTGGTGCTAAAATTACACTAACAAGTATTTCTCATAGTTTAATTACACATCTACCATCAAACAAAACAAACTCAAGCGAAAGTGTATATGTAAGGTATCATCATTTTACCCTCCCCTTACACTTAAGATGAACATTGTCCCCAATGTTCAAGTAAAGAATGTAAAAGTGAAATAAGTAAAACGAATGAAATCAGATACTCCCCTGATTCCCTCGGTATGGATAATAAGG
Organism: Artemisia argyi; assembly: GCA_030686995.1. Taxonomy (NCBI): domain Eukaryota; kingdom Viridiplantae; phylum Streptophyta; class Magnoliopsida; order Asterales; family Asteraceae; genus Artemisia; species Artemisia argyi. The sequence goes on along the minus strand of JARVZY010011095.1, from coordinate 84,338 downwards.
TGGCCAGGTTAGATCTTCCTCCAAGAAAATGAACAATCAAAGCTTCCCTTCCATAATATAAATCATCTTCTTGTCATACATAACCTGTAAATCCTGAGAAAATAGACAAAACAACCTCGCGTAAAATCGGCGGCATCCTATATAAGTTACTAAATCCTATAAAATAAGATAAGATATAATGCTTGTGGAATGAAGTTTGTTGATTTCCTGGAGATTATAAAACTTAATAATTCACAAAAACTATAAGACTCAGTTAGAAAAACAAAAATGGTAAAATTTCCAGATTTTTACACGTGACGCCGTCAAGAGTTAACTCGTGACGCCGTCAAAAGTGACCTGCAGAAATTCTTATGTTAAGTTTCCGAAAAATTTCTGGAAAAACTTGGTCTCACTTCCTGGAAAATCCTGCAAAACTTCATTATGACTCAATACAAGCATTTGACTCTAACAAATACGAATAGACATGTTCACTTAATATTGTGGAGAATCATGATCGGTTTGTTTCTTAAAAACATATTTGGGGTTTCCCCTTACACTTATCTTTTGCAAAAATACTTTTAGGTGGAGTTAAGACTAGGCCAAAACAACAAAGTAAAGTATTTCCACTATTTAGTTTAGAAACATGATCAACCAACAATAAAAATAAAGCATGCACACGGAAGCAAATAACAAACTAACAAAATAAAATCACACAAAACATGGGTTGCCTCCCAAGAAGCGCTTTTCTTTATTTACGAGTCTTGTAGCTAGACTCAAGGTCATGGGTTACTACGTGACCTCGTCCCTTGAAATGATATACCCCATGTAGTTGCGATCATTACTGTTATGGTGGTAGTGCCTCAACCTATCGATACTCGCAATCACCATTCCACCAACTTCGCTTCTCAAGTTAGCTATCCCATCTTGGCTCACGCCTTCAATTGTGAAAGGCCCATACCACCAAGGACTCGGTTTACCTGGTGGTATCTTTGTTTCTAGGTGTCTCAAGAGTACCAAGTTCCCTTCCTCAAATGGTACATGATTTTCTGCGGGTTGAGTATGTTCGAATTCGACCTGAACCTTATTGCTTTTGCTTCTTTCATATTTAGCCTCCTTATAGCTTTTAATTCTTGCCTCCCATGCAAGAATTTTATTCTGAACATGAATGGGTGTCGTGTCAATGTTGTTTTTTATCTTTCTCCAACTCAAATTCTCATGTCCATTTCGCGGAGTCATGGGGAAGCTAATCTTTCTTTTTCCAGATTTAAGCTCAATCTTCTTACCTTCATACTTAATGACAGCCCTAGCGGTGGCGAGGAATGGTGCCCCAAGGATGATTGGCATGCATCCATCTCCTTTATCATCGATGATCATAAAATCAACGGGGTACATGAATCTTGCAACATTAACTAATACATCTTCTGCGATTCCTAGGGGGTATACGTACGAGTGTCCAGCGAGGGATAGCCTAACACGAGTAGGGGCTGGCATTTTTGACGTTAGTTGGATGTAAATAGTTAGGGGCATAATATTTACTTCCGATCCTTGGTCGGCTAAAGCACTAAGATATTTCAAGTCCCTGATGCTGGTTGGTATCTCAAAGTTTCCACATGCTATTTGTTTAGTAGCCACTTTTTGTACCAATAGCCTCTCGAATACTGGTCCCCCAGGTAACGTATCATACTCATCTTTTACCTTTTCCTCTTTCTCAGAACCCTGTTTGGAAGGTTGGTTACACCTATCACCCTTAATCCAATTTGTTATGGTGCTTTCGTTTATATCATGTTTCAGGTAGTGACTCAAAGGTTGGGATTCTGGTGGTTTTTCTAAGGTCTGTTTAGTGGGGGCTTCTACCTTCTCGTTATCCTTGTGGACAATTGTGATGGAATTAACAAATTGGGTAGTGGGAGTGGCGCTTTATTTCCTTAGTAGCATTCTTTCGGGGGTTCTCTGGTTGGCATACTCCTCTAATAGACTCATCATCTCATTCATTTTTTTATGCATTTCCTCTTTTTGCTTATAAACTGCTTCCTCGAACCTAGCAAGCCGATCTGAGAGAGTTGCCATATATTCTCTCATCCTCGCTTCAAACTCCGAGCTAAGCTCTTCGGGAGGGGAACAAGTTGGGGCATAGTTCTGAAAAGTCTCGACATTTTCTCTAGAAGGTGACTCAGATAATGGTGCCGAAGTTGGTTTTGAGACAGAATTGACCGTAGCCTATCTAGGACTTAAAGGTCTCCTTTGCCTTTCCTCAAAATAGTCAACTTTTGCCTCGAGTTTGCATAGGAGTTCATCGGGGATTTCGGTGGTTCCTCCAGATGTTGAGACTGCATTGATGGCCGCTTTTATTGTATGATTAAACTCCCACATCTCATGATTATCAGTGGCGAGCTCCTCAATAATCGCCCAGGACTCCTCGGCGTTCTTATCACGCAGTTTACCTCCCGCGGCCCTATCGATTGTGCGCTTAGTGTGATAGTCAACATGGTCGTAGAAAATCTGGACTAATAACCAAAGGTTTATACCATGATGAGGGACCTTATGGAGGAGATCCTTAAAACGGGCCCATGCTTCGTAGAAAGTTTCTCCTTGATGTTGTTCAAACATCAAAATGTCATTTCTAAGCATTGCAGTCTTCCCCGGTGGGAAGAATTGAGTAAGGAAGCGATTGGTGAGATTATCCCATGTGGTGATGGATCCCGCGGGTAAACGCTCAAGCCATTGACTAGCTTGATCCCGTAGAGAGAATTGGAATAGGCGTAATCGGGTTGTCTCTCTAGTTGCAACATCTAGGTCTATGGAATCTACGATTTTGAGGAAGTCCTTAAGATGTTGGTTTGGATCTTCGAAACGAAGTCCATGGAATGCACATCCGCTTTGCACCAACCGGATGGTGTCGAATCGCAAGGGGGTTACATTGGCTCCGGTGAGCTCAATGGTGTTTCGGTAGCCTTGATGGCTAGGTCGGGAATACTCTCCTAAGGTTCGGGGCCTAAGAGGTTCTAGTGGTGGGTTTTGTTGTGGTGGGATGACGGGTTCAAGGATGTTCCCATCGTCCATGATGTCGGTTGGTGAAGAGTTACGAACAAAGACACAAAGAAATAAGATAGACTAAAGAAAACCTAAAAATAAAAATAAAATCTTACTAGAAAGGAATCTAGCAAGTAGACCTAATAAAAAGAGATTCTAACCTAGACAATAACTATTCCCCAGGCTGCGGCGCCAAAAACTTGATACGTGGGAATCGCACCAGGCTTTACCTCTCAAGGGATCTTGAGAAGCTTACAACCCCCACCAGGCAGTGTACCTGATCGTTGTAGTATAGTATAGTGACAAGTACCGGGGGATTGATCGTTCAGCTAGGAATAGTGTCGCTAGGATTAGAAAACCTAAATACTAGTTCTAAAGGTGAGGGATGATTCTTTTTGTATTTTTATATTTTTTTAGAAAGCAAGTAAAAATCTCGGGTTTTAAGGATTTGGGCGGAATTAGTTGCTAGTCAACTAACCCAATACTAAAGATGCAATCAAAATAAAATACTAGAAATGAAAATAAACTAAATTAACTAAGGTTGTGAGCAATAAGTGGAGAAGTTGTGTTTACTTAGATTTCACTACTCCCTAGATATCTTTTACACGTTAATTACTTGTTATAGTTGCGTGGATGACGGATTGTATTCCTTAATACCATTCATGGGGTGGCGCACTTAACTCCCCAATCCTATGAGCTCTTATCTCCTCCTATGCCATGCCCAGCACAACCATAGGGATTATAAACAGTGGCTCATGCATTAAATACAACCAATAAAACCTAGTGCACATCAGTTCATGTTTCCTAAGACGTTCAAGCATGTTACCATTTGGAAGTCTGCCAGTTTTCTTAAGCCTAACATCGAATTCATTCACCCAATACAACTATAAACAAGTAATCAACACATAATTAACATCTAGGTTTCATTAGATCCAAGCAAACACAAGATAGATCTAGCCTAGCATGATGGAATTAAGACAAGAACAAGATATAGACAACCAACACATAGACATATTGATTGAATTAAAAGAATACTTATCTCAATTACACATGAAAGGTATCAAGGGCTTAGAACCCTTGAAAAACCTGTAAAATTCGCACCAAGTTCGTACTTAGGGTTTCTCCAAAACTTCTCTCTTTTTTTAATGTGAAAATTAGAAAACTATATATAGAAAATAGGGTCTGACGGCGTCAAGACAAAGTTTGTGACGCCGTCACCTCGCCGCCAAAATAATTCTCGGACTGCCTTGATCTACTTTTGACGCCGTCATATGTTATGCATTTCCAGGCCGTCATGACTTTTACTCTTGACGCCCTACTTCGTGACACCGTCAATTCTGTACTGGGTCGTCATGGAAATTACTCTTGACGACGTCGGAAATGTCTTCTTGACGCCGTCACCTACTGTTCCCAGCAAGGAAAATTAAGACTTTGGCGTTTTCTTCACTTTTATGCTCCAAAAACGTCCGAATTGCTTCCTTTTCCAGATTTCACTCCCAAAGTACCTAAAATCACAAAAGGAATGATTTAGGGCAATATTTGATCAAATAAATTCAATTTCGGGCTTAAATGACCCCCTAAAAGTGGTTCATTTTTCGCCTCATCACCTATTGTAATTCATACTTTGGGTAAACTTTGTTACTTTTATATTTCAAGATGTTTGTTATTGATGTGATTCTTGTGATGACTGTTCTTTGTGTGCTTGTTCTCTTATTGCTTATCTTGTGGTTTGATCTGTGACAATCATAACCACCAATTTGTTACTTGTTTAAACAAACAAACGACACTTGAGTGCAACCAAGTCTCTTGGGACGACCTTGATTTACCACTCCAATACTACAATTGACTAGGGTATACTTGCCTAAATGTGCTTCTAGTTAACCGGTAATTCTTGTTTCTATAAATTTAAAACATGGTTGCTAATTAGCACATCAGATGCATAGAACTGTAAGATAAATCTAGGACAAATAGGCTTGTCGATTTCTAAGAGACACTCAAAGTTGATTGTGGCAAGTTCCGTGTAGAGGTTTGTGCCTGCTAGGAAGGATGGGTCAATGGTTCTACCCTCATGGACATATCGTTTTTCTAAGGCTTTGAAAACGTCGATTTGAGTTTGAGTAAGACCTTTGGTTTTGTGGTGTTTGGGTAGGTACTTAATGGTGTCCTTGTGGTCGTAGTGGGTTAGAGGAGGCATGATGATTCCTAGAAAAACAAAATTTCACATTTTAGTCTTAGTAAACGACTATTGTAATGTGGTTGTTCTAGTGTGTACCTATATGAAAACAATGTGGAGTTACGGTTATCTTGACTCATTTTGATGCTCAAAAATGTTTTATAATGCAAGTTTTGTTATAAAACAAAAGATAACCCAAGCACTCCTAGTTCAATGTAGCTTCGTTTGAATGTACCCGAAAATACATATTGGTTATGTATTCCCTTTAGCATTCAAGAGACATTATGCAAGTGATGTTTTAAACATAACGTTTTGATTTTGTATTCACAATGTGAGACGAAAAAATATTTGTCCTATTTGTGAGAATTTTTTGCAAAAATTTGACATGGGGTGTTTTAGCAAATATGTTTATAATTAGTAAGAATGCAATTCCTAACTATGGGGAACATGATTTGTTTTGTTAAACACCTAATTTCATGCATGGGTTTAACAGGTTAATGTATAACCCCAAGTTTTTGTTTTTGTGCAAAAATAGAATTCCTAGACTCAGATCAGGAGTATAATCATGTTTAGAATACTTACAATGATGATTGATGAGCAATGTGAATGAAAGGAGGACCAAAAATTCGTAGGTGTGGATGAATGGTAAAGTGAATAGTAGCAGTTTGGAAGTGGTGGTATGAGATAATGGGTGTTTGGTTTAATATAAACAAAGAAAAGGGTTCTGCAGGTCGGCGGAACCTAAGAGTGGGTTCCGTCCGTTGTGACTGAGGGTTCCGCCGACCCTGTTGAGAAAAAGAGTTATTGATTTGTTTTGATTTTTGTGATTTTTGCCTAATGTCTAGAACTACAATGTAGGTTCCATGAGTCCTAAGCCTAGCCTAAGAAGGTTAAAAGGTTCTCGTTTAAGAGGTTTTGTGAGAATATCGGCGATGTTGTCTTCGGAAGAAACTTTCTCAATTGAGATATTTCCTTTTTGAACGTTATCACGAAGGAAATGATGACGGATTTCAATATGGTTGGTACGAGCATGTTGAACTGGATTTTTGCTAAGATCAATGGCTCCTTTGTTGTCACAAAGAATGGTGATGTCGTTAAGTTGAATTACGTAATCGACAAGAACTTGCTTCATCCAAAGAGCTTGTTGACACGCCTTTCCGGCCGAAACGTACTCGGCTTTCGTTGTTGAGATAGCGAGAGCCATTTGCTTCTTAGAGAACCATGAGGTAAGACAATGTCCAACAAAAGTACAAATACCACTTGTGCTTTTTCTATCAACATAGTCACCAGCATGATCCGAGTCGGCATACACTATGTTGTATATTCCCATTCCTTTGGGATACCATAGACCTAAATGTATAGTGCCTTTAATATATCTAAAAATCTTTTTAACGGCTTCGAGATGAGTTGTCTTAGGATCTTCTTGAAAACGAGCACATAGACAAACACTAAACATAATGTCGGGTCTACTAGCCGTTAGGTAAAGTAGACTGCCAATCATACCTCTATATTTAGTGCTATCTACGGATTCACTTTCCTCATCCTTGGTGAGTTTTGTTTCCGTGGACATGGGCGTTTTGATTGGTTTCGAATCTTCTAATCCAAATTTCTTAAGTATGTCCTTAATATATTTAGATTGGTTAAAGAAGATACCATATTCTAGTTGTTTAATTTGAAGTCCTAAGAAAAAGTTGAGTTCTCCCATCATACTCATTTCAAACTCGTCATGCATTATTTTTGAGAAATCCACGCATAATTCTTGACAAGTTGATCCGAATATAATGTCATCAACATAGATTTGGACTATGATAATATGTGAATCTTTCTTCTTAGTGAAGAGTGTATTATCAACTAAGCCCATGGTATACTTATGGTCAACTAGGAAGGTTTTAAGTCGATCATACCATACTTTTGGAGCTTGCTTAAGTCCGTAAAGAGCCTTTTTAAGTTTGTAAACATGATTAGGTTTTTCAAAATCGATGAAGCCCGGTGGTTGAGCAACATACACTTCTTCATTTATGACCCCGTTTAAGAATGCACTTTTGATGTCCATTTGAAAGAGTTTAAAGTTGTGTGCACATGCATATGCAAGTAAGATTCTAATTGACTCGATCCTAGCAACCGGAGCAAAATTTTCATCGTAGTCAATGCCTTCTTGTTGATTATATCCTTGTGCTACTAGCCTAGCTTTGTTTCTAGACACAATTCCATTTTCATCCATTTTATTGCGAAAGACCCATTTTGTTCCAATTATTGTTTGACTCTTTGGTTGAGGAACTAATGTCCACACATCATTCCTAACAAATTGGTTTAACTCTTCTTGCATGGCTATTACCCAAGACTCATCATTTATGGCTTCGTTAATGTTTTTCGGTTCAATGGTTGACACGAAACAAAAGTCGTTACTTTCATTTTGGGCTTTAGATCTTAGTGGTCTCTCATTTATTTTTCCTATGACATTATCTAATGGATGACTTTTGGATTGTTTAACATTAACAAATTCTTTGTTTAATAGTTCATCTTCCTTGTCATTAACTAAGATCTCTTGACTTTCTATTGCTTGGCTTTCAACTAAGTCATCATTTACCAAAGGTGATGTCTTAGATGGAGGTGGACTTTTGTCAAATGTTACGTTCAACGATTCCTCGACTCTTAAGGTTTCTTTGTTCAAAACAATGTAAGCTTTACTATTTTGTGAATATCCAAGAAATACACCTTCATATGACTTTGGGTCAAATTTGGTGAGATAATCCTTGGTGTTAAGAATAAAGCATTTACTCCTAAACACTCTAAAGTATCCTAATGTAGGCTTTTTACCTTTATATAGTTCATAATGAGTTTTATTTAAAAATGGTCTAATTAAGACTCGATTTAAAATGTACGTTGATGTGTCAACGGCGTTACACCAAAACTTTTGTGGAATGTTTTGTTCATTAAGCATTGTTCTACTCATCTCTTGCAAAGTCCGTTTTTTACGTTCTACTACACCATTATATTGAGGAGTGCGTGGAGCCGAAAAGTTATGAGTAATTCCATTTTTATCACAAAAGTTTCCAAATTGAAATTCATTATCAAATTCATGACCGTGATCCGTTCTAATAGACACAATACTAGACCCTACTTGATTTTGAATTTTCTTACTTAGAATCTCAAATTTATCAAAAGCTTCAATTTTACTTTTCAAAAATTTTGTCCAAGTATATCTTGAGTAATCGTCTACTATGACCAAAGTATAGAAGTTACCTCCATAACTTTGTATAGCGGATGGACCAAATAAATCCATATGCAAAAGTTCTAGACACCTAGATGTAGAAACCAAGTTTTTAGCCTTATGGCTACTATGGACTTGTTTACCGTCTTTGCAAGCGCCACAAAAGTGTTGGTCATATTTCAACTTAGGTAGGTTTCGAACTAAGTCTTTGGAGGAGAGGTTTTGAATTAGTCTCATGTTAGCGTGTCCTAAACGTCTATGCCATAAAGTTGAAGATTCATCTAATGAGGTAAGACAAAGTTTGTCTCTAGATGTTTGAACCATCTTCATGACATACACATTGTTCTTAAGAACACCTTTGGCTATGGTTATACCATCTTTAAGTATTTTACTTCCATTTTCACTAAAAAGGACATTATATTTATTATGGCAAAGTTGACTAGTACTAAGGAGATTAAAACCTAAGTTATCAACATGAGCTACATCATCTATAAAAAGGGAGTCATGAGAGATTGTACCTTTTCCTGATTTTGCTCTTAGCTTTACTACCAAAAGTAACATTACCTCCGTCACATTTGTGATAAGTTGAGAAGAGGCTTTTGTTACCCGTCATGTGCCTTGAACAACTGCTATCTTTAATCCATTCATCCGATTCCAAACATACTTTGAGGCACACCTATTTTACGAAAAACACTCAAAAATTTGGCCCCCAATTTCTCATGAGTCCATTTTGGTTAAGCATACCATTAACTTGATCCAAGTATGATAATAGAACAAAAGGGTTCCATGACATGTAATTTGGAGTTTGGTAATGTCCAGGAGTGTTTTGGTTCCAAACATGTTGGTAGTTTGGTCGTGTGTTGTAGTTACTCTTTGGAAAGAGGCGTTTGGGAATTGGAGTCTTAGGTCTTGGTTGAGTAGTTCTAGCTCTAAATTCGTTTTTACTAAGTCATACTCCAGTTTTAAAGGCAGGTTTTGTTCCATTTTTATATGTGACTTTAACAAATTTTGAACGATCCGATGTGGAGGATGTTACTGCTGCAGCAGACCTGGCGGGCGGAACTCTAATTTGGGTTCCGTCTGTTCAGCGGGCTGCTGTAGCAGTTTTGTTAGTTTCTTGTGCTTTCATTTCTTGTTTCGTTTGACTCTTTGAAGTTTCTAATTTCATGAACCCTAGTCCTGTTTAATCAAATGGTGACTTTTGAAGTTTCATAATTTCATCCGCACAAGAAATGCTCTTATGGAACTTCTTAAACTTTGTGGTTTATTTTATTAGATCATCTTGAGTAATTTTAATTCTCTCAACTTCGAGTTTAAGCTCTTCACATGATTTGCACGATGTGTCAATACCTTTACTCTTTTATAATCTCTTAGCTTTTTCTTTTAACTCATAAACTTCATTTTCTAAAAACTCATTTTTAGTTTTCAAAAACTTATGTTTGTTTATGATTTTTAAGCTCAATTCACAAAGTTTGTTATATTCTTTTTGTAAGGTGTCATCATCAATAGAAGAATAAGATGAGTCGGAGAGTACCTCATTTGAGTCGTGAGCCATGAGAGCAATATCATCATTCTTTGGCTCATCGTCATCTCCTTCATAGTCACTCCAAGCACCACCCACAAAGGCTTGTTGAGACTTGCTTTTGGGTGGTTTTGGACATTCTCCTACGAGATGACTTGTGTCTCCACACTTATAGCATTTCCTTTCAACCTTTCCTTTCCTATCATCACGATCTTTTCGAAAGGTTTTCTTGTCATCTTTAGGTTGCCTTACAAACTTCCCTCGTCTACGAAAGACTTCTTGAAGTCTCTAACGGCCATAGCACATTCTTCATCATCACTATCCGAAGTAGATTCTTCATCATCACTTGATTGGACTCTAGCTTTCAAGGCAATGGACTTAACCTTTTCTTTCTTGCCTTTAACTATTTCCGAATCTTTTTTCATTACCATTTCATGAACTTTGAGGTTTCCAATTAGCTCTTCAAGTGACATGCTTGAAAGATCCTTGGATTCTTCAATTGCCGTCACTTTTGCTCTCCACTTCGGATGGAGTGCTCTAAGGAATTTCCTGACAAAATTCTTGCTACAAAAAGATTCATCAAGTGCTTTAAGTGAAGTAATAATAGTGTTAAACCTAGCAAATGCATTATCAATTATCTCATCTTCGGGAATAACAAATTGTTCATATTGTTGAACAAGAAGATCAATTTTGTTATCCTTAACTTGTGAGTTTCCTTGATGAGTGACTATTAAAGATTGCCAAATATCTTTGGCGGTTTTACACATAAAGACTCTTTCATATTCTTTCTTAGGCAAAACATTGTAAAGCATCATTTTAGCTTCATTATTTTTAGCAAAAAATTTCTTTTGATCATCATCTTTACTATTAGTAGCTATATTATCACAATCAATGATTATATACCATAAATCTATATGTTTAGATTTCACGTAAGTTTCAAAATGGTTTTTCCAATATATAAAAGCATTTGCTTCAAAAAGTGGTGGTCTTTGCATAGATTGCCCTTCTTTGTAATTTTCAAAATCCATGGATCGTTTCAAGTTTTAAAACACAATATATTTTAAAAGCTTGAGTAACGTAGCTCTTGATGCCAATTGTGGAAAACTAGAAGGGGGGTTGAATAGTTTACCGTTTAAAAACTTTAAACTTGTTTAATTATCTTTTGAAACTTTCCATTTAATCAAAGATAGGAACACAAACACAATATATAACATGCAAGTATAAAGAAAGAAACGATCAAACCACAACACGAGTATTTATCGTGGTTCGGCTACAAGGACTCTTTTTCCTTGCCCTACGTCCACGCCCCGAGTATCCAACTCGATAGTTTCTTTCACTAGTCAACAAGCTCCTTTCACCGGCGGAGAAAACCTTACACGTCGCTTATACACGTTTACCGACACTAAGCTAGATGTCGAGTTCTTTTACAAGGGTACAACCACTCCCGTTAGTTCTTTTACAAGGGTACAACAACTCCCGTCACACTTTGTATTTTGAGGACTAAAATACTAACCGATCACTACTGAAAATACACAATCAAATGAAGTGTAAACTATACAAAGTCTACACGATGCTAATCTAACAAGTCTTGCAACATTGTGTTGAATACTTGTAACTTTATATGAACTTGTGAACTTCTTTGCTACAAAAGAAACTTCACATAAAAATGAAATATTAAAGGGTTAGAAGAGAGAATGAATGTATGTGTGTGTGAAAATCTAATGTAGAGTGATAAAGCCAAAATTCAAACATATGGCTTGGTATTTATAGCAAGACCTTCTGCAGGTCTGACGGATACGGCGGAACCCTCAGATGGGTTCCGCCCGTGTACCCCCAGGGTTCCGCCAGGCTTGCAGTTGGTTTTGCAATAAATCATTCAAACCAACCAAAGTCACATCACTTAAATTCTAGTCAAACACATTGAAGTAAAAGAAGAAAGCTTCCAAAAATGTGTAAGAGGTTATGGTAAGTCAAATACACAAGCTTACCATAAATGTATGATGTGATGTTAACATTTTTCTATTTTAAGAAATATAAAAAGTATTGTGTTTTATGTGAAATGTAAAATGTAGCAAATGTCTAATTATGCAAGTCTTTAAACTAAAATTAAGTTTTACTTAGAAACTAAAGTTTACATTTTGTCGTTAACAAAACTTAGCAAAGATCGTAAAATATAAATAACGTTTTTAGGCGATATTTGTATTAACACTCTGCATTTATGAAACTTTGGTGCCAAGAAAATAGCTAAGTGCGCCGCACTTACAATCGAAGTACGCCATACTTCGCCTATCAGAAGCCTATAAATAGAGCTCATTTGCAAGTATTTGAACTCTTCACTCTATAACCAATTTTCACTAAGTCAAGATAAGAAGTATTACGTAATCCTGAGCCAGAAGCAAAAGTGAACGAATCAGACAAGGACGTTATATACTTGTTGGTTTCGAACTCTTGGTTACTTGTGACACTAGTGTAATCCATTTGATCATTCCAATCCGTATGTCTCTTGTTTATTATTTAATCAATTCTGTTGACATGAACTCATTAGCCATGAGAGGCTAAACCTCTTGTGATTGCTTGGATACGTGAACATAATAAAGTGAATTATGATTATGCTTTGATCTTTATCAATTTCAAGTTTATGCTGTGAACTATTATATCCCTAGTCTTATTACGTTTGTTTATTGAAAGTGATTGAATTTAACTTGCTGGGATAAGTCGAAAGAACCAATTTGTTACATGCAATTCTAGGAACTTGCCTGCATTTCTAGCTTTTAAAAGGAGAAATCCACCTAGGAGAATCGATAATAATCTAGACTAGATATAGAATACTATCTTGAGACAAGTCTCTTGGTAGATAAACATAAATCTTGAATTGAACCTAACAAGTTATGAAATTGCTCTTTTGACAAAAATGGCTAATTTATAAGTTGTGCGCTACTTATATTATCAAACTAAGATCAAGCATAAACATTGTCACTGAATTATCTAAGTTATCCAAGCAATCATTCAATTTATCATTTGAATTCCCCATTTTACCTTTATTGCTATTTGTTAACTCTTGTTTTGTTTACTAATCATTTATACTTAATCTGAACGAACTAAGTCCTTGTGCATACGACCTGGTCTTACCTAAATCTTATATTACTAACGAGGGTTATACTTTACCCGTGTGTTTGGTTTATTAAAATCGGTGAAACTATTGTTATAAATTTAAAGCGTTCCTTACACAACAATCGACTTGTACATTTATCAATATATTAATATGTACCATTATTGCATTTTGTGTAACAAGAAATTCAGGTACTGATTGAGGCAAAATCAGTCAACTAAAGTCAACCACGGATGTGGTCAATATAGTCAAACTCCTTAGGCTCAATTCTCCGCAGAATATAGGGTTTCCCCGGGTCGTTATGTCCCGACGAGGTGTGAATTGTTATCAAACGGGCTTGTGATCGGGTGAATTTGGACAAGAAAGGATTTGTGATTGATTTGAACTAAGGAATCTACAGGGAAATAGCTTAAGTAAGCTATTATAACAAGACTGTAAATTTAGAAAACCCAGAAATGTTTAAAAACTAAAAACATGTACGTTCAATTTAAATTTACGTGAACGTACGAAATAAAAAGTGAAAAGTGAAATCTGAAAACCCCCAGGGGGCGAAAATAACTTGTTTACAAACCTAAGGATAAAAGAAAATTTTAGAGAAAGAAAATAAATTTTTACACTAGATAATTAAGTAATACTAATTATCAATATTTAAATAACTTAAATACAATATAATATTAATTTAATACTTAGAAAAATGAAAATTAAATTTCTAAAATTATAAAATAACTAAAAACAAAATTTAAAATTAAAAATATTCATTTTTGTCTTTTTGTGGATTTTATATTAATTAATTACTAATTATATTTAATTAAACTAATTCACTAATTTTAAATTATTAATAATACTAAAAAGACTTAGAAAATTATGGAAAAATTTATAAATCTAATTTACCATCACAGGAATCCTAAAAAATTATAAAAAGTTTGTTTTATATGTTTTTACACTATTTTACTAATTATTATTCTAATGATTAATTAATTACTAATTAAACTATTTAAATTACCAAAATTAGAAGATGAACAGTAATAATTATAAGAAAATTTCTCAAACTATTTTATAACTTACAAAAGCTATGAAAAATATAAAAACTAGGGTTTACATAATAAAAACTAATTTTGCTATTTAATAATTAATTATTAATAAAATTAATATTAAATCTAATTAATACTAAATGACAAAATTAAAAACTAGAAAAATTACTGAAATTACTTTAACATAAAAGGAATTTAAGAAAAATATAAAAATGCTAAGTGCTTAACAAAAATCTAAAAAGGAAAATTAAAAAATTAAATTACATTAAATAGAAACTATCACTTGAAATTAAATTGGTTTTTCTGGGTTTTTCTTTTTGAAAACTAATTTACAACTAAAAACAAACAACTTTTGTAAAAACAACTTTTTTATAACTTAAAAATAAGCATTGTGAGTGCTTATAGGCTTCACAGTTGACTTTGTTTGACCAAACAAGGAAATAAGCTCAAATGAGCTTATGTGGGGTCCACAAGGGTGGATTCTGGTTCACTTAAGTGCTTTGAACATGAATAAGCAAGAAATTAGCAACTGAGCCTCTTGGATAAGCCAATAAGCAAGAAATAAGCACTTGGTTTCTTATTTGATCACCGAAAATGGGACAGACTTTAGGGGTTAATTCAGGTGGGTCCCAGGGGTCTTAAGCTCAAAGGATTGGTTGGAGTGGAGAGGTGGCTAGGAGGGGAGTCCAAGGAACCAAGGAGGAGGGTGTGGGTCCCACTGTGGTGGCCAGAATCAACCACCAAAGTGGTGGTGATGGCTGGGTGATCTGCTGCAGAAGGGGTATACCCTCCCCTGCAGCTGAGTTTGAAGGGATGTGGGGGCCCACATAAAAATCCCAAAAATGAAATAACACAGGGACAATGAAGTTGAGCTGGGTGGTTATAAGTAAAAACAAGTTTCAAGTCCTAAATCATTACACAAAATTCTAATTAATTCTTGCAAGAAATGGGATTTTCTGATGAAGGTAAATTTGACTTTTTGAGATTTGGACATAAGTTGACTAAACTGAACTTTGGAAGATCCTAGATGACTTCCAATGTTATAATAAGCTGAAATATGATTAAAGTAGGCTAAATTAACTACCTATGCAACAACTGGTATGATTATTCACTTAAAATCACCAACAGTGAAGGCTAAATGAGACAAGAAGTTGATTTTGACTTTTGGGACAAAGGACCTCTGATTAATAGACTTAAATGAGCTAATTAGACCTCATGTGAGTTGTCAAAACCACAATTGACATCAAAAACCCCCTCTGAATTCAGTTGATCAGCCTAAACCAAACACCCCCTTAAAAAATCAGTTTTGAAGATTTTCAAAGCACTTTGATGTTTTGACCATGGAAACTGATGTATAAGCACATAATATGATAGAGAAAACTGAATTGAGCACAGAAACACATGTAATAGCAATTAACACTCATAAATCCATATGATGCTTGTTTCACAGTCAATCAAGCAATAATGAACACCCAAGTAAAACATTGAACAAACATGGTATTTTAAACAACAATTTAACCAACAAACTACAAATAGACATGAATCAGCAAAGGAAAACAGATTTTAAGCACTTGAATAGTATTATACAATATGTAAAAAAAAGAACTTACAATTGATATAACTGAGAGATTAGGTACCAAGACTCAAACCACTATCCTAATGCCTCCCTGAGGCACCTAAACCATAAAAGCATCCATTAAAACCATGTTCCAAGCCTGCTTCTTTCTTCTTCTGATTTTCTTAATTCCTACTAATTTTCTTATATTTTTTTGGTATTTTTAGTGAACTTTACTTGAAACTGGTTTTAGTACTCAGTAAGCTTTAAAAAGCTTATCATTGATCCAAATAGGCTTAAACAACTAAATAACAACAACTTATATTAATATTGAAGCTAAAATGGAAATTCAAATAATTGGAAGCAAAAACTGAATTTCATTCAAGTATCTTAAAACACACTAGAGAATACTTAAATTACACTGAGATTAATGAAAACAAACTGTTTAGACTAAGAAATACACTTAAAACTTGGAATTACATTATAACGATTTTGTAAAACCTCGTATAATTAACTTTGGTTAATTAAATAAATAATTTATGTCATTATTGTAATCACCATTTTTACGGGGAAATTTAAAATTTTCTTAGTATATTAAAATGGTCACGATTACGATATTGAAAAATTCGTCAAACGACAAAACAAGTTCTCGACATGTTTAACGAAAACTAAATAATTTCACTAATCCTAATTAATCACTAATAATAATAAACGGGCCCTTAATAAACTCAGCCCAATCTCTCGATTACTATTCACAGGCCCAAAAACCAAAGCCCAATTTTTCTTTTTATTTTCCAAAATATTTGACCAACCATGCTTCAAAACGCCTCGTTTATTCTCAATTCTTACACACGACGTGCCCATATTTTTGCACCATCTCGTTTATCACCTAGCCAAATATAAGTGTGTCAAATCCCAAGTTCATTGGGCAACGTTTGATACGTTTTTAAGTGGCAAAGTGTTCGACATATAACTCGACCCAATCAAATTCATAACTTACTCAAAACTTAACCGTTTTGATTCCCGTTTGTTTCTAATTGTTCCTAATAATATTTCTAAGATGATTTTATGTCCAAATGTCGAAGATGATCAGTT
This sequence comes from Artemisia argyi, assembly GCA_030686995.1. Lineage (NCBI taxonomy): Eukaryota > Viridiplantae > Streptophyta > Magnoliopsida > Asterales > Asteraceae > Artemisia > Artemisia argyi. The sequence goes on along the minus strand of JARVZY010011095.1, from coordinate 67,633 downwards.
ATATGCAAGTAGTATACGATTTAGTAAATCGTATGCTTATATATATATGTTGTCGACATGGGTAGGAATCACCAAGACAATCCTCCATGATTTATGCACTCACAAACCATTGTATAGCAATATAAAAATCACCCTAGCCTAAGTTTTACTGACAAAGAATAGTGCATGAAGGTTTCATAGAAATATTTCACTTATACGTGTTATGTTTTGAAACCGTATATAACATACATGCATGCACTTGTTCTTTACCATTCTCATACTCTTTCACAACATTATCTCTTCCTAAAAACTACTTCTGAAAGTTCAGGAGTGAAACAATATTGTTTGGAAGCAAGGAAAGTGATATCGGGTTTAATATATAAGTATAACGTTTGGGTTATACGATTTGACGAGATTTTCTTGTGTTTCATCCTTTCCCTCTTGACTCTCCACCACCCTAGAGGTGTAGTAAGTCCTTTACAACTCATTCAAATTCATTTCACACGTTAAACGATTCTCATGCATCATGTTCATATTTATTCGATTCTATATAAGCTTTATATATATTTTTACGTACGTATATATTTGTAGTAACACAAACGTGGCTAGCCTCTATCTTGGAAGGCCTAGGAGTCACGTAGCACAAGTATTTCACGATAGTTTTTACTCGACATGCATTCACGAACCTATTTTGAACCATGTTTCGCACGTACAAAAATCACCTAAACACTTAGTAATATTTTTAAGATTTTCAAATATATAGAAACGTTTCATACATGCTACAAAACGCTCGTATAATTTCAAATATCGTGTAACAAGTATACAATATTTTTACACGACTCAATAGACCTCCTATAAAACTACCACTTTCATTTATATAACTTGTAAAAATACTCATGTTTCGACACCTAAATTAATCCATTTTGAATCGACAAGAACCATATTTTCAAAACAAAAATTTGTTAAAAACTTTATAGTTTTCGCTTGGGCTCAATTCAAGACCAATAAGAAATCATGATCCGTAAGCCCACTGGGCCCATATGAAATATTTTTGGAATCACAAAAGTAGCCCAAGTTCAGGCCCAAAACATTTTACATGCCCTGGCCTCTAAATTTTTAAATGGACTTTGTATTTGGCTCGTTAAGGCCATAAGCTAGAAAAATAAGCTTTTAATCAAATAAGCTGTTGAAATAAGCTTGGAATTAATAAAATAAGCTACGGAAATTTTTATAATCATTTTTGTGATTTTGGACTAAAAATGTAACGCGACGACACATAAAAGGACTAAAACTGCCAAACATTAAAAACTTGGACTAAAACTGTAAAAAAACATAAATTTTAGGATAAAAATTGATATTATATGATGTTACAAGCTTAGATTGCTATTTTGGACAAGTAGTGGACTATAATTGTAAATTAGATACGAAAAGGACTAACGGTGTACGCTAACACCGTTAGTATAAAAAAATCTAAAATTGGAAAAGGACAAGGACTAAACATAATCTATTTGTCATTCTTATTTTATTTTCTATTTTACGGCAATCATCACGTCATATGCATTTTATTACGTTTTATTTATATATTATTTACTTTTACGTTAATAATATATATATAACGATATTTCAAAATTTAATATTTTTACTTACGATTAAAAAGGTAAAACTTCGATGGATATTTTAATAAAGTATTTTATCATATCATGCATGGCATAACAATTACACTGCACATCATCTATTCGTCATAACGAATAATATTTATTATTTATTCGTTCGTATTTACCAAATAGTATTCGGTTATATTTTCAGATAAATTTATTTATCAGGTTCTGTATCAAAGACGTTTCCATAATCGTTCCCATAAATCTCATCCTATTTTACTTTTCATCATTTCCGTATCAATCCAGGTGAGTCATAGCCCCATTTCCAATACGTGTTTTTAAACTCATTGGGGGAGATACATGCTTACATATACTTTGATAAATTGATAAGTATATGAATAAAATACATGATTCAAATCAATTTCCTAATTGATATTAAATTAATATGGTTTGTAATTTAAGATTGTGATATATACGATACTTGACAAAATACTTAATTGAAATACTGATACTCATATGATAATGGTTCCAATTTGATTATTGTGGTATGTGATATATATATGTTACTGATGAATTACTTGACTGAAATACTGATACTCACATGATAATGTTTCCAAATTCGATTATTGTGGTATGTGATACATATATGTTACTGGCGAAATACTAAACTGAATTATTGATACTCAAATGATACTGTTTCCAAATTGATTACTGTGGTATGATACTTGATTTTATGATGCTATTCTGAATGATCCCATTATTACCTTGATATTGCCTAAGTTACCTTATCGCCATAAAGTCCCTCAATCATGAGCCATTAATCACTGTTAAGTGGGCGCGAATATAGTGAACAGATTCGAAACCTGTTAAGGACTGACCTCCTGTCCCACTAATACTTGACGGAATGCCATTTGCAAATGGTTAGTCGTATTAGTCGTGATACACTATATTCGTAGACAAATAGGAATTGGCAAATCACCTATTATTAGAGGGAAAAATTTATCATTAATTTGATAAAACACCTCTTTTGGTTAAGCTTGTGTGTCATGAGGCTTGATGCAATATCTATAAAGGAAATATATGTTTTCAACATATATTTAGATACAGCTGTATAGGAATTTGACCATACTTGAATTGTATATGTTATTAAATTAGCATCATGAGTTTCCAGCTCATGTTAGGATTATTTATTCCTTATTTGAATGTGATTGAATATTTATATGATTTATTTGTGATTATAGTCAATATACTCAATACTTGTTTCATTACTATTTGTATTTTATCAATACCAAATATTCCTGAAATCTAACAAAATAAAGGGTTTTCCATAAAACTCTATGAACTCACCAACCTTTGTGTTGACACTTTTAAGCATGTGTATCTCAGGTAATTTAACAGAGCAGGACAAGACACGGAGTGGTCATTTATTACTCTGATAAATTAAAATGGTGTAGAAATCAAATTTGTCATTTTTACAAGTCTTTATATCTTTTAATAAGATTTTAAATCAATTGGTTTATCTTTTTATCAAAAATATTATTTGAATGACAAATAACTTTCAAAACGCTTCTTTTAAGCCGTTTTATGAGATTAAAACTTCGATCCTCCCCGTAACACCCAAATTATTTTTCCGCTGCGACAAACTTAAATTTGGGGGTGTTATAGATTGGCATCAGAGCTACAGTTATAGAGAATTAAATGTTTTCAAACATTAAAACTATAACTACATTTTCAAAATAATGATTTTACACCATAACATTTTATGCCCTCCGTGTCTGTAGACTGCCGTGCTCAATACTTTATCTGTTGAGATTATCTTACATGCTTAATAGTTACTCTTTCACAATAATTATTTCATCTGTACTGTTATATTTTTAACATACAAAATCCTTATAAAATATTATTCTCGGTTACTACTGTAGCATGTCTGCAGGAACTCCCGTGAATGTCAAAACAAATATCCATAATACTAATACCTCATCTATCAATAAAAATTCTCCGAATACTGAAGATCCTTACGTACAAATATCACAATCCCAACCTAATATAGAACTCACTCAGAGATCACCTCCATCGTCACCTATTCGTTCACCTTTACGTCAAAGACTCAGGAGAGCTACCGAATCATATGAAGATCTGATTGGTGACCAGGCAACATTCGAAGTTGGACAAGGTTCAAGCCAAGAGATATCATGGAAGAATGTTGAGCCAAATTCTCCGTTACCATATACTTCAGATTCTACAATACCAGATTCTCCAAACAATTTATCCTCACCTAACTCGCCCGTCTACGATATAAGCACTCGTGAAACGATATGGAATCTTATTTATCGACAAGCCGGCATATTGGATGCTCACACTGAACAACTAAAAGGGTTACGACCAACTCAATTTGAATGGTACGACCGTAACCTTGACGCATTGTTCAAGAGGGCGGATGCTGAGAAGCAAAAAATGTGCGAGTTAAGAATAAAGATTAATGAAATAAAGGACAACACCAACCAGGAACTTGGAAGTTTGGACTCCAGGGTTCGTTGTGCAAGAAGAGAACACGGTCATACACATGTAAGAATTGGAGATATTGAGAGAACCCTATGGATGGCCAGAGATGCAGCCAGGAACCAGGGTCAAAAGATTGCCATATTAGAGAATATGTTGGCAAACCAAATGAACATGTGTCAAGAACGTTTCTCAAACATGGAAGCTGCACAACTTAAACTTGAGAAAGAAGTTAGATATTTACGTAAGAGGCGTAACTAATCTTAAGTTTACAAGTTTCCTTGTTGTTCCTATTAAACCAAATAGATTTGGTTAATATTTCATATAATGTTCAATAATTCTGAAACTTCAGAACGTGTAATCAAAACATATTGTATAATAACATCCTTTTTGTTATACCTCTATGTTATGAATCAATCTTTTCTTTCGTAACAATCATGCCTGTAATGAATCCTCATATCTTCATGCAAAAATCTCATCATTTGTTATTTTATGGGATAACCAAATGATTCTATTCAGATCAATGGAGTATTAATAAAAGATCTTGTATCGTTTATCTTGTAAAAACAATCGGTCAAGTTATTAATATTCTATTTACATCTGTAATATTATTCAAATCTACCGTAAGATTTCTTACAAATTGTTAAGATTTCTTAAACTTACCATAATTAACCTAAAACTTTAAGAATCGTCTAAATACCAATTTTTGAAAGGAGATTTAAAGAATGAAGAAAAGATAATTAAACTTCAATTTTAATAGACAAGTCGGTTTGTTACTTAGTAATCCCATATCAAGAGTTGATCATTGATAAATGATACAACAAAGACATATCTTGAAATTAGATTACAGTAGGGAGTCAATTCAGTCTATCATCAATGAAATAATTAACTTCATTATTTAAATTATTCTGATATTATATGGATTCTAATCTTGAGTTTCATTTATGTCTACAGAAAATGGACAACATGAACAATGCATATCAATCATCATCAGAAATCACCATGACTCCTGGAGCTATCCAGAAATTGGTAAAAGACATAGTGTCGGTGGTATTAGAAGGGACTACTGTAGTTTATCCGAGATGAGAGACGGGTATACTTGGTAATCAACACCCTGCAAGTTTCATGAAGTATAGGCCACCTCACTTAAAGATTCAAGAAGGAATGATCAACCCTACCATCAACCATCATCAAGGAAATAGGCATGGAATTATACCAGATGGAAATAATCAAAAGAGGAAACTCCCCGAGACAGAAACCATCAATCCCATCTACTGCAACATCTTCAATGCTCAAGACCGTTATCGCAAACATCTAGAAGATCGTATGGAGTATCAACGTCAGCTGGAACACAATCAGAAAGCTAATAGAAATTGCCTCGTCACACCTGTTACTGGAAGTGGTTATCGTGGAAATTTACCCTGGTGTCAAAAATGCAACCAGCATCACACCGGAATCTGTAGGGTTAAATGCACGAAATGTCAGAAAACAGGTCACCAGGCAATTAGCTGCAGGACTAAGGACAGGAAAGTACAACCAACAACTATTGTATGCCACGGATGTGGTGGACAAGGTCATCATGTGAGACGATGTCTAAACTACAATGTTAGTTGGAAAGCCAAGACCTTTACCAGAAAATGAAGAATCTTTAAAGACCTTGATAGTATCGAGGGAATGGCAACTAGATTTACACAGATGAATAAATTCCTGTTGTAGACAAATAAAATCTAGTTTAAAATTTCCTAAGTTGTATCTCTTTCCTGTATTTCACTTCAAGTTACGATGGATGTAACTTAAACAATAATCTTTCTACTGTATAGAAAAATCTCCCTTGTAATATTTCCATAATAATGATAATCTAAGTTAATTTCAATTTCTGTCTCATTTACCAAATGACAATATACTATAATTACTCCATAAATTTCTAATTTATAGTATGAATCCTAAAATTTTCCACTTTATTTTAAAAAGGAATTACGTTATATTATAAAAACAACACGTTGAACACCATCTAAAACTATTTATAGAAATTTATGATTGAACCAAACATCACATCATTTGGTCCTCAATTATACATAGCCTGATCAACTATGTCTAATTTAGGCAGAATTATGTTATGAAATGAACAATGATATTTTCAAATTTTTAAATAACAATCTTCATTTAAAAGCAAAATACAGATCTAAAATAAACTGTTCATAAACAATACATTGAACAACCCACAATAAATACCTATCTTATCTTATCAACATTATGATAAGAAATCAACAAAACGATAAACAAAATAACACAAATAATTCACAAAAACTGATAGAAGATTCCAATAGTGAAAACTTTATTAAAATCCATAAAAGTTAATACATAAACAAATACTTAGCATCAGAAGTGCTATCGTTACAATTATTACAATATAAACAAAGGAATCTTCAATAGGTTGATCCGCTATGACAAATAAGACTCCCACCAACAAAACAATAGCAAGAGCCACCACAGGATGAATCACCCTAATTATGCTGAAAAATAAATATAAACAAAATATTAAAAACAATACTGAGACAAATTCTTAAACATAAAAACAAAACGAGTTTTATTCCTTATTCGTTACAAGTACATAGAAACATAACAAGAACTTAATTCAAAACAACCCTAGATCAAGATTTTACCCCCAAATCTTGTCGACGGTAATGGCGAGGATAGTAAGGGGTACGACGAACATCAAGATCGCGACCAAGAATCCAAAGTCTTCATCCGGAACATATGCTAAGTAGATGGCGGCAAGGACGACATACACAATCGCTAAGATAGTTATGAGATGCGGCATTTTGAGATGAAAAATGAGAGGAAAATGGTTGATGGAAGAAGTGGAAATTGGAAGTGGTATATATAGGCTAGAATATAGCCGTTGGGGTACTATTCCCGACCGTTGGACACTATACACTAGCCGTTATTTCACTATTGATGACCACTATTTTCAATATTCACAACCCTTAAATACGTCAGTTACATTGTCTTGTTTGGTACAAGTAAACTAACTGAATCACGTTTCCTTAATTTTAGGGAAAAAAATCTCTCGACAAACCTCTATTCAAAAATTATTTACTCAAGTAATCACATTAAATTTGAGTTTCGGGACGAAATTCAGAATGACATGTGGGTACTATAAAACTTCGCAAAAATTCGTATAATTAACTTTGGTTAATTAAATAAATAATTTCTGTCATTATTGTAATCACCATTTTTACGGGAAAATTTAAATTTTCTTAGTATATTAAAATGGTCACGATTACGATATTGAAAAATTCGTCAAACGACAAAATAAGTTCTCGACACGTTTAACGAAAACTAGATCGTTATGAGATGCGGCATTTTGAGATGAAAAATGAGAGGAAAATGGTTGATGGAAGAAGTGGAAATTGGAAGTGGTATATATAGGCTAGAATATAGCCGTTGGGGTACTATTCCCGACCGTTGGACACTATACACTAGCTGTTATTTCACTATTCATGACCACTATTTTCAATATTCACAACCCTTAAATACGTCAGTTACATTGTCTTGTTTGGTACAAGTAAATATAACTGAATCACGTTTCCTTAATTTTAGGAAAAAAAAAAATTCTCGACAAACCTCTATTCAAAAATTATTTACTCAAGTAATCACATTAAATTTGAATTTCGGGACAAAATTCAGAATGACATGTGGGTACTGTAAAACTTCGCAAAAATTCGTATAATTAACTTTGGTTAATTAAATAAATAATTTCTGTCATTATTGTAATCACCATTTTTATGGGGAAATTTAAAATTTTCTTAGTATATTAAAATGGTCACGATTACGATATTGAAAAATTCGTCAAACGACAAAATAAGTTCTCGACACGTTTAACGAAAACTAAATAATTTCACTAATCCAAATTAATCACTAATAATAATAAACGGGCCCTTAATAAACTCAGCCCAATCTCTCGGTTACTATTCACAGGCCCAAAAACCAAAGCCCAATTTTTCTTTTTATTTTCCAAAATATTCGACCAACCATGCTTCAAAACGCCTCGTTTATTCTCAATTCTTACACACGACGTGCCCATATTTTTGCACCATCTTGTTTATCACCTAGCCAAATATTAGTGTGTCAAATCCCAAGTTCATTGGGCAACGTTTGATACGTTTTTAAGTGGCAAAGTGTTCGACATATAACTCGACCCAATCAAATTCATAACTTACTCAAAACTTAACCGTTTTGATTCCCGTTTGTTTCTAATTGTTCCTAATAATATTTCTAAGATGATTTTATGTCCAAATGTCGAAGATGATCAGTTATATGCAAGTAGTATACGATTTAGTAAATCGTATGCTTATATATATATGTTGTCGACATGGGTATGAATCACCAAGACAATATGCACTTACAAACCATTGTATAGCAATATAAAAATCACCCTAGCCTAAGTTTTACTGACAAAGAATAGTGCATGACGGTTTCAAAGAAATATTTCACTTATACGTGTTATGTTTTGAAACCGTATATAACATACATGCATGCACTTGTTCTTTACCATTCTTATACTCTTTCACTACATTCTCTCTTCCTAAAAAGTACTTCTAAAAGATCAGGAGTGAAACAATATTGTTTGGAAGCAAGGAAAGTGATATCGGGTTTAATATATAAGTATAACGTTTGGGTTATACGATTTGACGAGATTTTCTTGTGTTTCATCCTTTCCCTCTCGACTTTCCACCACCCTAGAGGTGTAGTAAGTCCTTTACAACTCATTCAAATTCATTTCACACGTTAAACGATTCTCATGCATCATGTTCATATTTATTCGATTCTATATAAGCTTTATATATATTTTTACGTACGTTTATATTTGTAGTAACACAAACGTGGTTAGCCTCTATCTTGGAAGGCCTAGGAGTCACGTAGCACAAGTATTTCACGATAGTTTTTACTCGACATGCATTCACGAACCTATTTTGAACCATGTTTCACACGTACAAAAATCACCTAAACACTTAGTAATATTTTTAAGATTTTCAAATATATAGAAACGTTTCATACATGCTACAAAACGCTCGTATAATTTCAAATATCGTGTAACAAGTATACAAGATTTTTACACGACTCAATAGACCTCCTATAAAACTACCACTTTCATTTATATGACTTGTAAAAATACTCACGTTTCGACACCTAAATTAATCCATTTTGAATCGACAAGAACCATATTTTCAAAACAAAAATTTGTTAAAAACTTTATAGTTTTCGCTTGGGCTCAATTCAAGCCCAATAAGAAATCATGATCCGTAAGCCCACTGGGCCCATATGAAATATTTTTGGAATCACAAAAGTAGCCCAAGTTTAGGCCCAAAACATTTTACATGCCCTCGCCTCTAAATTTTTAAATGGACTTTGTATTTGGCTCGTTAAGGCCCATAAGCTAGAAAAATAAGCTTTTAATCAAATAAGCTGTTGAAATAAGCTTGGAATTAATAAAATAAGCTACGGAAATTTTTATAAATTTTTATAATCATTTTTGTGATTTTGGACTAAAAATGTAACGCGACGACACCTAAAAGGACTAAAACTGCCAAACATTAAAACATGGACTAAAACTGTAAAAAAATAGAAATTTTAGGATAAAAATTGATATTATATGATGTTACAAGCTTAGATTGTAATTTTGGACAAGTAGTGGACTATGATTGTAAATTAGATACGAAAATGACTAACGGTGTAACGCTAACACCGTTAGTATAAAAAAATGTAAAATTGGAAAAGGACAAGGACCAAACATAATCTATTTGACATTCTTATTTTATTTTCTATTTTACGGCAACCATCACGTCATATGCATTTTATTACGTTTTGTATATATATTATTTATTTTTATGTTAATAACATATATATAACGATATTTCAAAAGTTAATATTTTTACTTACGATTAAAAAGGTAAAACTTCGATGGATATTTTAATAAAGTATTTTATCATATCATGCATGGCATAACAATTACACTGCACATCATCTATTCGTCATAACGAATAATATTTATTCGTTATTCGTTCGTATTTACCAAATAGTATTTGGTTATATTCTCAGATAAATTTATTTATCAGGTTCCGTATCAAAGACGTTTCCATAATCGTTCCCATAAATCTCATCCTATTTTACTTTTCATCATTTCCGTATCAATCCAGGTGAGTCATAGCCCTATTTCCAATACTTGTTTTTAGACTCATTGGGGAGATACATGCTTACATATACTTTGATAAATTGATAAGTATATGAATAAAATACATGTTCAAATCAATTTCCTAAATGATATTAAATTAATATGGTTTGTAATTTAAGATTGTGATATATACGATACTTGACAAAATACTTAATTGAAATACTGATACTCATATGATAATGCTTCCAATTTGATTATTGTGGTATGTGATATATATATATATATGTTACTGATGAATTACTTGACTGAAATACTGATACTCACATGATAATGTTTCCAAATTTGATTATTGTGGTATGTGATACATATATGTTACTGGCGAAATACTAAACTGAATTACTGATACTCAAATTATACTGTTTCCAAATTGATTACTGTGGTATGATACTTGATTTTATGATGCTATTCTGAATGATCCCATTATTACCTTGATATTGCCTAAGTTACCTTATCGCCATAAAGTCCCTCAATCATGAGCCATTAATCACTGTTAAGTGGGCGTGAATATAGTGAACAGATTCGAAACCTGTTAAGGACTGACCTCCTGTCCCACTAATACTTGACAGAATGCCATTTGCAAATGGTTAGTCGTATTAGTCGTGATACACTATATTCGTAGACAAATAGGAATTGGCAAATCACCTATTATTAGAGGGCAAAATTTATCATTGATTTGATAAAACACCTCTTTTGGTTAAGCTTGTGTGTCATGAGGCTTGATGCAATATATATAAAGGAAATATATGTTTTCAACATATATTTAGATACAGCTGTATAGGAATTTGACCATACTTGAATTGTATATGTTATTAAATTAGCATCATGAGTTTCCAGCTCATGTTAGGATTATTGATTCCTTATTTGAATGTGACTGAATATTTATATGATTTATTTGTGATTATAGTCAATATACTCAATACTTGTTTCATTACTATTTGTATTTTATCAATACCAAATATTCCTGAAATCTAACAAAATAAAGGGTTTTCCATAAAACTATATGAACTCACCTACCTTTGTGTTGACACTTTTAAGCATGTGTATCTCAGGTAATTTAACGGATCAGGACAAGACACGGAGTGGGCATTTATTACTCTGATAAATTAAAATGGTGTAGAAATCAAATTTGTTATTTTTACAAGCCTTTATATCTTTTAATAAAATTTTAAATCAATTGGTTTATCTTTTTATCAAAAATATTATTTGAATGACAAATAACTTTCGAAACGCTTCTTTTAAGCCGTTTTAGGAGATTAAAACTTCGATCCTCCCCGTAACACCCAAATTACTTTTCCGCTGCGACAAACTTAAATTTGGGGGTGTTACAGATTTTACCTAAACTATTCTACTTTTTTCTAATTTTTTCTACTGCTCTTCCTTCTTTTTCTTTTCACTTTTATGGACCTTTTGGTATTCCTCTGTCTTTCCCACCACCTTTTAGAGCCGTAGGATGCTTAGAATCAATCCTAGCCGTTCAAAGAATTTTTGGCAGGAAATGGGGATTTGGCAGGTTTGGGTGGTTTAGGTGAGGTAGTTGGGATTATTAATGAGGGGGAGTAGGATGGGACATGAGAGGGTATGATGGTGAGGATTTGGTGGAAAAATAGAGGAGGGGGAGGTGAGACAGGGAGCGGGTTTTGTGGGAGGAAGGAGGGTGAACAGTGGTCATTTGACCACTTGTTTGACCCTGGTGTTTTTATTTAAAATGGGAGTGGGCTTTGTTTTGTGTTGGGCCAGCTTAATAAATAAGGGGTAGGGTGGGCTAGGTTGTGTTGGTTTGGTTTGGTGTTGGGCTATATTTAACAAAGGGTCCGTTTGGTGTGTAACTTGTAAACAACAAGGACCACAATTGTAATTTTCTGATTTTTGAGGGACCATTCCTGCCACATTTCCAAAGTAGTTCAAGGGTGAATTATGCCAATGTTCAAATAACCAAAGGACCACAAAAGTTAATTTTTACAAAATTTGACCCGGGGACCAAAATTGTCAATTTCCAAAACCGAGGGACTGAAACTGTATTTTCCTCAAACTTTTCACCCAAAGTCCATTTTTGACAACTTTTGATTTTTAAAGGACTTGGGTTGACTTTTCTTTCAAAATAAATGCTCAGGGACTAATTTTGACAAGTTTTGAAACTTGAGGGACTGAAACTGCCAATATTACAAACTGTTAATAAAAATATCGCCTAAAAACGTTATTTATATTTTACGATCTTTGCTAAGTTTTGTTAATGACAAAGTATGAAGTTTAGCTATAAGTAAATCATCACTTTAAGTGTTTAAGTCTTGTTTAACTAAGGTTTACATTTCCTTTTAAACAAAACATTGTTTTTATTTCTTAAATTAGAAAGTGTCTTGTCACATCACATTTATTTCTTAAAATAGTAATGTCACATCACATTTAGGGTAAGCTTTGTCCATATACATTTATGGTAAGAAAGATTGTTTGACTAACCTTATGCTTTCTTGCAAGTCTTGTGTTGACTAGAAGTAATGTGATGTGACCTTGTTTGGTTTGGAAGATTTATTACAAAAACCAACTGCAAGCATGGCGGTACCCTGGGGATACACGGGCGGAACCCTTCTGAGGGGTCCGCCTGGTCCGCCAGACCTGCAGAATGGTTTGCTACAAATACCAAACCATTTGTTAGTTTTGTGTCACCCTTTTAGGACATATTTTCACATACTCTCTCAACTAACTCAGTAACATTTTGATTTGTTTGATTCTCTTTTGTAGCAAGGGACTTCATAAGATCATTCAAGAAGTTACAAGCTTCAACTCTAAAGTTGCAAGTCTTGGTAGCTTGGTCATGTATAAGCTTTGGTAGTTTATACTTCATTTGTGTCATGCATGTTGTTCTTTAGTTAGAATAGCTAGTTACATATAAAGCTTTTCTAAGAACTAAACAAGTAAAGATGTGTTTATATCTTCAAACAAAAGTAAAGCTTTTCAAAGAACCAAACAAGCAAAGTTAGGATCATCACATGCAAAGTTTTTCAAAGTATGAAACTAGTAAAGTTAGAATTGTTATTCACATGAAAAGCTTTTCAAAGAATCAAACATATAACATTGTGTTTATATCTTTAAGCAATCGTAAAAGTGTTTAAAGATATTCAAGTTAAAAAGGAATTAAAAAGCGGTAAACTATTCAACCCCCCTTCTAGTTTTCTACAATTGGCATCAGGAGCTACGTTACTCAAGATCTTTAAAATAGAATGTATTTTAAAACTTGGATCGATCCATGGATTTTGAAAATCTCAAAGAAGGGCAACCTATTCAAAACCCACCGCAATTTGAAAAAGAAAACTTACTTGAATGAAAAAGTAATTTTGAAAACTATGTGAAATCAATTGATCAAGATCTTTGGCATATTATTTCTTTTGGTAATTCCAAATCAAAGAAAACAAGTTTTTGAAAACCAAGATAACTAACTTAAACTTGGTAAAAATACTAAAGCCAAAACAATGATTTATAAAGCTTTAGTACCAAATATGAAAGAATGATATTTGGAAAAATATGTTAAATTTTCATCAAGAAATATGTCAAGCCAAAGCTGATCAATTTGATCTCACAAATGTATTAGAAATCTTAGATATATTAGTTGATTGACTTGTAGTTGAGATAAATACATGTGCTACTAGTTTAAATGTTTTAAATGAAGGTGTAAGTGAAGATGATTACTCATGTTGAGCTCTTAGTGGACTTGCTTGCGATTCATGGAACAACACGGATGAAGATGAAGCCAACCATCCGGTTTATGATTCTCAACTAGATAAAATATCAAGCAAGGTACATTTTGAAAACCAAACGCTTTTGCTTTGACAAATTCATCCTAGAGTTTTCTAAACTAGAAAATGAGTCTAAACGTTTATGCAAAATGGACCTAGAAACTATCTTCAAGAATGAGTTTTCAAAATCTTCTTAAAATATCTTTGTAAAGGAAATCTTGTTAGAAGATAAAATGTCTAGAATTGAGAGTTATGTTAAAATTGATCTAGAATGTAAATTGTGTCTAGATTACAAACATAAGATTAGAAAGCAAAATGAGAACATAAGATTAGAAAGCAAAATGAGAAAGAAAAATTATTAGTTAAATTTGATGAAAGCTCAAAATCTCTTGAAAGATTGTTGAGGAATCAAAGGTTGTTTAATGACAAAACCGGATTAGGACTTAACTCAAAAGCACCATCAACTAATAAAACAAAGCAAGTAAAATTTGTCAAACTTAGAAGAAAGATTTAGAGATAATTCAATCTCTAATAGAAACTCATGATAAAAGGATTAAGATTATCATTCTCTATGCTTTTATATGATTATCTAACCTTCTTGGATACATGAGTAATTGAGTTTCAAAGCATGTCGTCAAATCAAGATTTTACGCGTAGTGTTTATCCTCTTGATAGCATCTCTATGCAATTTAAAAGGTACGCATTACTTCAACTCGACTTTGATTGTCTCTTGTTTCTAACATTATGTGTTGGAATATGTGTTATTTGTAATACTCTTAAGTGTTTGCCTGCTATTAGTAATAACTAAGATTAGATTCTATGCAACAAGGAATTTCGTCATTAGTACTAGTAGGAGATATAAGGTGTTTTGGTTCTTTAACCGTCAAGAGATAAACACGAGAAACTCTTGAGTGAGTCTCACTCAACTCTTGCTTACAAGTGAGCTAACTAAGAATTTCCTAAGTGTCAAAATGTCTAACACTTTTGTAATGCTTGCAAAACAAACCTTTGTTAAACAACTTTCTCAAACACCATACTTTGAGTCTTTAATTGTGCTTTTCTTGAATCACTCCTTTATGATAATCTCACATAAAACACACAAGGTGAAATAAATCACATTAGCATACATTAGGATGTGTGAAAGAAAATGAGTTTTCAACATCTAGGATTTACTCATCAAATGTGACACATAGTCTCATGATGTTGTACCTCTTGGATTTTTTCAAAACAAATAGAGTTCATAGTGTCTTGAGTATGAAAACCCAAAGAGTCGAGGAGTCGTTGAATACAACATTTAACGAGTGATCTCCTCCTTCTAAGATATCATCTTTGGTAGATGATAACTTAGTCGAAAGTCCAATGATGGCAATACAAGTATGTTGTGTAAAACATTAAGGATAAAAGTACAAAATAACATCTTCTCACCATGAGTCAAACATTGAATCAAGTAAAATTGACATAAGTTATCAAACTTGATTTATAGGTCATAGTTGTGTCTAAACAAATTCAACAAAAACAGTTTTTGGAATTTAGAGTAAAACAACTAGTGAAACAAAATAAATGTTTCGAAGTAATCATGTGATTATAAGTGTCAATATTTGAAAGTCTTTTTGATAATAAAAGCAAGCTCCAAAAGCAAGGGATTTTAACTTAAAGACATTCCTAGTTACTCTCTTGTTCTCAATGGTTAAGTTATTGATGACTTGTCAAGAATGAGATTAGTAAATCCGTAGGTAAAACTAAACGTAGAGAAATGTTTGGAAGACTACTTGTTATCATAACAATTAGATCCAACATTATGTTTAGCATTTGTCTATGTGCTCGTGTTAAAGAAGATCCTCGAAAAACTCTTTAGTTGAGCTTGTTTGGATACAGCATAAGGAACTACACAACTACGATTATGGTATCCCAAAAGAACGGGAATAGAAACCATAGTGTATGCAAAATGGAATTATGTCGGTAATAAGTTGATAAGAAAAGCACAAGTGGTACTTGCACTTTTATACTTACTTACCCAATGAGTCTCCAAAACACGTAAGGTTCTCAAATTAGTTTTGGATGGAGAAGCACATCAACAAGCTCTACTTGAACAAGCTAACTCACATCGACAACGGAATTCATCTCATCAACATTGTTATCCCTTCAACAAAGGAGACATTGACCTCGGCAACAATTCAATCCATTATGGTCTTAATAGACATATTGTGATCCATCATCATCGCCTTGGTAAGATTGTTCATTGAGGAACGTCTTAACTAAGAAAGTTTTCTACGTTAACCATTCTATCAACGTTTTCACAAAACCTCTTGAATGTGAAGCATTCATCATTCCTAGGCTTAGTCAAAAACTCATAAGACCTAAAACCTTAGTTTTAAACACTAGGATAAAACCACAAAAATCAAGACAATCCTTTTTGAATTTTTCCTGCAGTTCCCACGGTACCCTCAAACCATACGGGCGGAACCCTCTTTTTGGTTCCGCCTGGTCCGCCAAAGCTACAGATTGTTTTATTTTTAATTTCAAAACCAAACACCTCTTTACTCACAACTCTGACTTACTAACAGCCATTCTTCACTCACAAACACCTTACCACACGAAAATTAGGACTCTCACTTACATCAATGGTTTGATATGTTCATGAAAATTTTCTAAATCAATAGGAACAAGAACATGTCAATAGGGTTTCATTCATAAACATTTAGCACTTAAGTTCACTTGTTCTTTCACCATCATCTCATCACATTCACCTTGTGATATATCTCAGCCCATAAGATTCACAAAATGAGCAAAACTTCAAGCATCTTCCTCATAACCTTTCATCACTCAAACCTTAAACAACCAATGTGAAAAGAGAAACTGAGTTATCATTTGTCCTATCAATATCGAGTCATCCACCATTTCCATGCCCTCAAAGAAACCAAGAGTCAATATCATCTTCACCAATAACTCCACCTAGTCATCTTCACAAGAAGATCCCACAATATAACCAAACAAGTGTATCATCCCCACTATAACCTAACCTATTAAGATTAAACCACCTTTCATGATACATAAACCTATGTTCACCCTTGTGTCGCTCTTTGAAACAAAGGGCAATTGTCATATCCATACTCTCATCAACATATTTGTCTATGTCGTCAAAAGTCAAGTGAATTTCATTATGAAATGCGTCTCTTCCACCTTCTAGCAAGTGAAGAACACAAAGAAGATATCCAAGCTTTAAGTGTTGTCAAGCAATAACCACCTCATTTCACATATCCACTCTCGGTCGTCAACCATACTTTACCACCGTTCACCACATTGTTAAAACAAATGAAAAACGTCATTGAAACATCACTTGCATTATAAAACATTTTTTAGCATCAAAATGAGTCAAGTTAACCGCACCTCCACATTGTTTTCATATAGGCACACACTAGAACATACACATTACAATAGTCGTTTACTTAGACTAAAATGTGAAATTTTGATTCTCTAGGAATCATCATGCCTCCTCTAACTCACTACGATCACAAGGACACCATCAAGTACCTACCCAAACACCACAAAACCAAAGTCTTACTCAAACTCAAATCATTGTTTTCAAAGCCTTAGAAAAACGATATGTCCATAAGGGTAGAACCATTGATCCATCCTTCTTAGAAGGTACAAACCTCTACACGGAACTTGCCACTATCAACTTTGAGTGTCTCTTAGAAATCGATGAGCCTATTTGTTCTAGGTTCATTTTAGAATTCTATGCATCCATCACCCTCTCCAAGGATGAGTATGGTCGCATGTCTATTAACTTTAGGGCTAGTAGTCATCAATACTCCTTCACTCTCGAGGAGTTTGCTCAAATCCTAGGTGTCCCAAACCATGGTACTTGCATCTACTCCGACTTGCACTCCCTCTCACACTCTTTGACCGCATCCATCCCTATGATACCCCTCTTGTGTCCAAAGATGAACTTCGTGACCACCTCTTCATTAGGACCACCAACACTAGGAGAACTAGAACCGGTAATGAGGTCATCAAAGACCCATATGGAATGGAATTCAATGAACTCAAGCCCCAATTCAAGAAATGGGAAGAAATTCTTAGAGCTAACGTCATAAGTACCATAGGAAATAGAGATCATATCAACACATGCCTTTGCTACATGCTCTATAGCATTTCCACCGGTCAACCCTTCAACTTAGCCTACTATCTAGCCAAAAGAATGGCCGACATACCCTTAGTTGGAACAACCGCTCTTCCCTATGGAATGCTTCTTACCCGCCTCTTTAGAGCAATCTCACCCATTCCTCCTAATGATAATGAAATGCGCCTTGACTATTCTCTCGTTCCTCACATGTTCGTTCCTTTAAGTGATAAACGAGTTTTCAAAGGTAAGGGCAAACGTACTCGATCACCTACACCATCATCATCATCATCCGGCATGAGCAAGGACGATAAACTTCCTAACTCTAAGTTACCTCCTTTAGAATACCTTCAAGCACTCCCCGCCATTGACAATGCATCCGAAGAGTTCAAGCAAACCAAAGGAATGTTCAAATGTTTTGGAAGGTACCTAAACAAGCTCAATAAGAAGATAGACCGGTTGTGAGAAGATTAAGGAGTGTTTGGCTTATGAATGCTTTAGAACCATTTATGTGTTAAAATACGTGATTTGTTTTTTTTTTCACTTTCATGGTTTATTACGTTTGTCGGATTAAATGTGTATGAACTTTTATGCATAATGACAATGTTTGAGGTGTTTGTCATTTTTTTCTGCTTATGGCAATTCTTACTAAGTATAGTGAAATCCTCGACCTCAAGGTCAAAGTCCTATGATATGTATGTTTACGTGTCTAATTTTTGCATTGCCTAACCAGAAATGCCTTATCTTTTTAATTTTACGAGTTTTCAAAAATTTCGAAAATCGTCTGGCGGGTCAAAAACGCGGACTGCCTAATTTTTGAGCTCTGGCGGTACCCAAAATTGGGTTCCGCCAGTGTATTTTCTGAGAATCCCAGAAATGGCCCAACGGACCAGGCGGTACCCTCAAATGGGTTTCGCCAGTGTATTCTGAAGGTTCCGCCAGACACCTGCAGAAAATTTTATCATTTTTCTTATGTCCAAAACTTGTAAAGTGTCAAAACCATTATCCTAAGTGAGAAACATCTTCCATTAACTCTATTAACCATATTAGGACAACTCTCACTCACTAAAACAATTAGGAAGTCACTTCCCGCCAAAAGTTCAAATTCAAACATAACTAACCCAAGGAACCCTTTTAAAGGATCCTTCAAACCATTGGAACATTTTCAACCAAATCACATCCCATGATCACAAAGCATTGAGTGCATATGTTGGTCTTTCACTCCACTATATTCCATTGGATTGACATCAAATGATGTGACAAGTTCACGAAAATCATTTGATACCTCAATCTTTGAATGGTAGAACATCAAATCCAAACACCCCTTCCCACAATTCTTTTTAAGTTTGATCACTTTAGAATACCCCAAAACTCACACCAACACCATTACTTCTCTCAATCTCAAAACTCTTGCAAACCAAATATTTGAGATGACTTAATCAAACACCTCATCCGAATCATCAAGCTAAAGCCACTAGGATTAGTGTTAAAACTTGTTGCTTTAACAAAACCATCAAATCAAGCTCATCACTTGACATTTCTTCACCTATCCAAAACTTCCTTAACCCTACTACCTCAACACCATATTCAATACCTTGCAACATCAACATGACCACTATTCAAGATTTCCTCAATCTTGCTACTTCAACATCCTCTCCCAAACATGGCAATACAAACATATACACTTTTCAACCATCAAAAACTTTTTCAACCATCGATTACCAACATTTACACCAATGGAACTTTTTCCATACACCACCAACATCACCACATCCACTATTGAAAACTTTTGAAAACCTATCACCTAAACCATCAAGCCCTCCATCATTGTCACTCTTTGACACCATTGCCGAAACGGAAACCCAACAACAACCAATATTTCAACCAAATGAGTCATTGGATGATGCACCTCATCCACCGTCATTGCTTGAGAGTTTAGCTTACCGTTATGCTAGACCCTAAATTTTTCCAAATGATCAAGGTCATACACACCTACAATCATTTGTATTTCACCCCATTTACAAAAACCTTCATGGTAATCCATCCGGAAAACCAAGCCTTTGTCACTTTGTTCAACTACCACCACCACATGAACCTTCCCAACAATTTGAATCTCTATTTTCTTCGTATAAAAAAATAGAAGCATCTCAATGATCTTCCATCAAGACCAACAAAACCACCACCTTTCACAAATGAAAAACTACGGTCATTGCTTGACCAAAATGAGTCTTTTGACCACAACCAAACACCACAACAAGAATATCACCACCCAAAACCATTGTTGTCTCACCTTATCTACAAAGACATCCATGATCTTCTAAACAATGAAATGAGGTTTATCCTAAACCACATTGTGGAACATCTCAAGTTTAGAGTCTCTAAAATGAAACAAAACCGTTTCTTTTGGAAAATGTTGCTCAGTAAAACCAACAAACCAAGTTTAGAGCACCAACACCACCTCAAGTTTAGAGTCTCCAAAATGAAACAAAACCGTTTCTTTTGGAAAATGTTTCACCATTTAAACAAACAAACCAAAACCGTGTCACCCCCACAACATTCAAAATGAAACCCGCTACATCCTCCACCACCTACTTTTATTCTCAAACAACCTTACCCTTGTTTTGGAAGAATGTTTCTCATTAAGGAAAGTGTTGGTTTCCTTTTTATAGATGTAGGATTTTTATATTCTTAGTTTCTTTTTATTTGGTCTTTTATTTTAGAAGTAGGATGTTATTCACATCATTTCTCGTCTTCGACTTCCTAAAAGTCAAATTTTACATGAAATTAATTTTATCCTACTATGAGATATGCTTTGTTTGTTGACCATTTAAAGTATTGTGATTGCACTATACCTTGTTATGGTAACTTGTATATCTTGTGTTTTAGAAACTAACTTTCTTCTTGTAGGATCATTTTCCATGTTTTCTTTCCTTAATACTCTATTTACTGGAGTAATATTCAAGGGGGAGCATGAGTATTGCATTATTCCGCTTCACAACTCTTAGTTGTGTTTTAGACATGAAATGCTTTCATGACTTGTCTTGTGCGGCAACTAATCTTTTTCTTGTAGGTTCAAAATCCATGTCTCATCTCTTGGCACTCCATTTTGGGGGAGTATCGTCCAAGGGGGAGCAAGTGCATATTTCCGCTTCGCTACTCTTCTTTTTGTTTCGACAAAAAGGGAGAGAATTTATATAAACTTGTGCCTATCACCTCATCATTGCAAAAACAAGTTTTTAGTGCTTATCACCTCATCTTTGCAAAAACAAGTTTTTATACTAACTTTATAAGACTTAACACTAAAACTAGTGACTTACTTATAAATAAAGTTTATGTTTTGTCATCAACAAAAAGGGGGAGATTGTTAATACAAATATCGCCTAAAAACGTTATTTATATTTTACGATCTTTGCTAAGTTTTGTTAATGACAAAGTATGAAGTTTAGCTATAAGTAAATTATCACTTTAAGTGTTTAAGTCTTGTTTAACTAAGGTTTACATTTCCTTTTAAACAAAACATTGTTTTTATTTCTTAAATTAGAAAGTGTCTTGTCACATCACATTTATTTCTTAAAATAGTAATGTCACATCACATTTAGGGTAAGCTTTGTCCATATACATTTATGGTAAGAAAGAGTGTTTGACTAACCTTATGCTTTCTTGCAAGTCTTGTGTTTGACTAGAAGTAATGTGATGTGACCTTGTTTGGTTTGGAAGATTTATTACAAAAACCAACTGCAAGCCTGGCGGTACCCTGGGGATACACGGGCGGAACCCTTCTGAGGGGTCCGCCTGATCCGCCAGACCTGCAAAATGGTTTGCTACAAATACCAAACCATTTGTTAGTTTTGTGTCACCCTTTTAGGACATATTTTCACATACTCTCTCAACTAACTCAGTAACATTTTGATTTGTGTGATTCTCTTTTGTAGCAAGGGACTTCACAAGATCATTCAAGAAGTTACAAGCTTCAACTCTAAAGTTGCAAGTCTTGGTAGCTTGGTCATGTATAAGCTTTGGTAGTTTATACTTCATTTGTGTCATGTATGTAGAAGTAAGTGGTTAGTATTTTAGGCCTCAAAATACGTAGTGTGTCGGGAGTTGTTGTACCCTTGTAAAAGAACTAACGGGAGTGGTTGTACCCTTGGTAAAGAACTCGACATCTAACTTAGTGTCGGTAAAAGTGTAAGCGATGTTGTAAAGGTTTTCTCCGCCGGTGAAAGGAGCTTGTTGATTAGTGCTTATAACTCTCGAGTTGGAAACTCGGGGCGTGGATGTAGGGCAAGGAAAAAGAGTCCTTGTAGCCGAACCACGATAAACAATCGTGTTGTGGTTTGATTGTTTCTTTCTTTATCTTTGCTTATTACATGTTGTTCTTTAGTTAGAATAGCTAGTTACATATAAAGCTTTTCTAATAACTAAACAAGTAAAGATGTGTTTATATCTTCAAACAAAAGTAAAGCTTTTCAAAGAACCAAACAAGCAAAGTTAGGATCATCACATGCAAAGTTTTTCAAAGTATGAAACTAGTAAAGTTAGAATTGTTATTCACATGAAAAGCTTTTCAAAGAATCAAACATATAACATTGTGTTTATATCTTTAAGCAATCGTAAAAGTGTTTAAAGATATTCAAGTTAAAAAGGAATTAAAAAGCGGTAAACTATTTAACCCCCCTTCTAGTTTTTTACAATTGGCATCAGGAGCTACGTTACTCAAGATCTTTAAAATAGAATGTTTTTTAAAACTTGGATCGATCCATGGATTTTGAAAATCTCAAAGAACGGCAACCTATTCAAAACCCACCGCAATTTGAAAAAGAAAACTTACTTGAATGAAAAAGTAATTTTGAAAACTATGTGAAATCAATTGATCAAGATCTTTGGCATATTATTTCTTTTGGTAATTCCGACTCTTTGAATGTAAAAGGGCAACATTACAAGCTAAATGTGGAAACACCATTTTTTTCACCTTTTGGTAACCATAGCAGGGGTAACTCCCCCACACTTAGGGTGAAAACCCTAAGTACATGCTACTGTTTTTGTTTACCGAGTCAGTAGCTTGACTCGACCCCAAATTCATTTGTTCATGGGGAAGCATGATGTGGAAGAAACAATTTGCATCGGACTTTCATTCAAGATGTTTGGACAAACATTTGAGGCACGTGAAAGTTCCACACCGATGATATATAATCCCGGCTCAAGAGAATGGTAAATGAAAATGCCGGGATCAAAGATGGTATCTTCATTCCCGATGGAGTGAAGAAGAGAATAAGTCACCTTATAGGTGAGGAAAAGGAAGAAAACCATGATGAAAATCATGATTTGATCTTCTTCCTCGAGATCAGGCTCATTAGCCTGAATTTGGATTTCAAGGGTTAAGCTCAAAAACATCCCGGGAGGGTGGGTGGGAATTTGCAAATCCTCATGATTGAGTGCATCTCCCCCCGGGCTATCAAACTCCGGAGGAGTCATGATATGATGAGTGAGTTCACCGGAGAACTCCTCATGAAGAGAATCTTTCACAAGATGTAAATCTGTGAACTCATGTTCCGGAATAGACTCATCACAATCCTCATTCCGAATACCAAAGATTGGATTATCAGAAATCAAAGTGAATTCAGATTCAAATTCAAATAGAGGATTGGTGAGAGTAGTATTGAATGCTTCGGGAACAAAATGATTAACATTCTCAATTGGACTGTTGGGATCAGAAGTGAGTGACGGATCATGATATAGGAGACTTTCAATTTCTCCCAGATCGGCTTCGAAATCGAGGAGACCATCATCACTTTCCAATGAAAGTGGATTGATGTGAGTAAGTTCATCGGCGAACTCCTCAAGAAGAAGATCAGCATCAGACTGTGGGAGTGATGCCTCAATATACTCAATGTCTCCATGAGATGTACAATCATCATTAAAATCTGATAAAGTCTCAAAATGATCGTTTGAACACTCAAGAGGGGAAGGAAGATCACACATATGATCAAGAATTCCCTGTGACTCTCTTGGGATTGGGACAAGGTTCTCAACACTAGACTTTATGAATTCGTCTGATTCCTTTTTACGAACAGTGTCAAGATGCTCGTCCCCCATGCACAGAGAGTGAGTGGGAACCTCGGGTGTGATAGCAGTTGTTTGAGATGGAATCTCAACTGCTGGGATATCAACTGATGAACTTGACGAAGTTTTATAAAATTGAAGAATATCAAGGGTATCTTCATCATCACTGTCATCAGGAATAAAACGGAACTGAGAGCTAGATCTGGCTGCTTTTTCTTTTGCAATTGATTCCTTAACAGATTTTTCATAGGCATCTTGGGAATTTATTCTAGCAGCCTGCTCTTCAGCTAGCAATTCTTCCATGGATTTCTCATGTGAATTTTGAATGAAAGAACATTGTGGGGATGGGGATTTGTCAAAACTGAAAGGTTGACATTGATAATCATCATAAGGACCCCCACAATATACACAAGAAAAACTGGGAGCATTTTGACATGCTGTGCTATTCAACTCCTCCTTAAGTTCTTTTAAAATTTCAAGAGCCTTTAGACAAAGGTCTTGCTGAGTTTCTTGAGGAGTTGTGTGAATCATTTGGTACGGTGGAGGTTGGTCATGATACGGATAGTCATAATCGTTACAAGGAAATGGATTCCTTGTTTGACAATCCAAGCTGAAGTGTGGACCTCCACAATACTTACAACAGTAAAACTGATGTGGCTGTGAGTCGTATGTGCTAGAGTCATAATTGTTATCAGGAAACTGCTCATAGACAAGCGTGTTTCCCGATTGACAATCAGAACTGTAGTGTGAACCACCACAGTGCTCACAACAGTAACACTGTTGAGTCTCATGGTGTGGTAGCTGATGGAATAAATCAGTCGTGTCATGGTAGGAATAGGGATCCTGGTTATAGACAGACTCGTTTCCTGATTCTACCATGCCACAACCGGGGCAATTACCACCATTGTGAGGACTACCACACCATTCACAAATCAGAAGGTGTGGATGAGACATAAAAAAAATCAAAAGGTTTGGGAGGGTAAGGAATGAAGAATCAAAGATGTGAGATGGTGAAGGTGAATATTTTTGGATTTTTGGATAAAAAATTTATAAGAAAGAAAAATATATATATTATTTTATTATTATTTTTTTTTGTGTTCATTGAAAACTGATTTAAAATGTTTTCGGGAACAGTTTTGTTTTTATATAAACATGGATGGTAAATATACAAAGGAATAAATATCCAAAGATCACTAATCTTCAAATACGTTTGGATACGCACACAACCTCCCCGGCAACGGCGCCAAAATTTTGATTTGCCCTAAACCGTCAACTTATATTGACCAGGGAATGGTCAACAAATTCAAACTCCTAAGGCTCAATTCTCCGCGGAATATAGGGTTTCCCCGGGTCGTTATGCCCCGACGAGGTGTGAATTGTTATCAAACGGGCTTGTGATCGGGTGAATTTGGACAAGAAAGGATTTATGATTGATTTGAACTAAGGAATCTACAAGGAAATAGCTTAAGTAAGTTATTATAACAAGACTGTAAATTTAGAAAACCCAGAAATGTTTAAAACCTAAAAACATGTACGTTCAATTTAAATTTACGTGAACGTACGAAATAAAAAGTGAAAAGTGAAATCTGAAAACCCCCATCGGGTGAAAATGACTTTTTTACAAACCTAAGGATAAAAGAAAATTTTTAGAGAAAGAAAATAAATTTTTACACTAAATAATTATTTAATATTAATTAAATACTATTTAGTACTAATTATCAATATTTAAATAACTTAAATACAATATGATATTAATTTAATACTTAGAAAAATGAAAATTAAATTTCTAAAATTATAAAATAACTAAAAACAAAATTTAAAATTAAAAATATGTATTTTTGTCTTTTTGCGGATTTTATATTAAATAATTACTAATTATATTTAATTAAACTAATTAACTAATTTTAAATTATTAATAATACTAAAAAGACTTAGAAAATTATGGAAAAATTTATAAATCTAATTAACCATCATAGAAATCCTAAAAAATTATAAAAAGTTTGTTTTATATGTTTTTACACTATTTTACTAATTATTATTCTAATGATTAATTAATTACTAATTAAACTATTTAAATTACCAAAATTAGAAGATGAACAGTAATAATTATAAGAAAATTTTTAAAATTATTTTATAACTTACAAAAGCTAGGAAAAATATAAAAACTAGGGTTTACTTAATAAAAACTATTTTTTCTATTTAATACTTAATTATTAATTAATTATTAATAAAATTAATATTAAATCTAATTAATACTAAATGAAAAAATTAAAATCTAGAAAAATTAATGAAATTACTTTAACATAAAATAAATTTAATAAAAATATAAAAATGCTAAGTGCTTAACAAAAATCTAAAAAGGAAAATTAAAAAATTAAATTACATTAAATAGAAACTATCACTTGAAATTAAATTGGTTTTTCTGGATTTTTCTTTTTTAAAACTAATTTACAACTAAAAACAAACAACTTTTGTAAAAATAACTTTTTTATAACTTAAAAATAAGCACTGTGAGTGCTTATAGGCTTCACAGTTGACTTTGTTTGACCAAACAAGGAAATAAGCTCAAATGAGCTTATGTGGGGTCCACAAGGGTGGATTCTGGTTCACTTAAGTGCTTTGAACATGAATAAGCAAGAAATTAGCAACTAAGCCTCTTGGATAAGCCAATAAGCAAGAAATAAGCACTTGGTTTCTTATTTGATCGCTGAAAATGAGACAGACTTTAGGGGTTAGTTCAGGTGGGTCCCAGGGGTCTTAATATCAAAGGATTGGTTAGAGTGGAGAGGTGGCTAGGAGGGGAGTCCAAGGAACCAAGGAGGGGGTGTGGGTCCCACTGTGGTGGCCAGAATCAACCACCAAAGTGGTGGTGATGGTTGGGTGATCTGCTGCAGCAAGGGTATACCCTCCCCTGCAGCTGAGTTTGAAGGGATGTGGGGGCCCACGAAAAATCCCAAAAATGAAATAACACAGGGACAATGAAGTTGAGCTGGGGGGTTATAAGTAAAAACAAGTTTCAAGTCCTAAATCATTACACAAAATTCTAATTAATTCTTGCAAGAAATGGGATTTTCCGATGAAGGTAAATTTGACTTTCTGAGATTTGGGCACAAGTTGACTAAACTGAACTTTGGAAGATCCTAGATGACTTCCAATGTTATAATAAGCTGTAATATGTTTAAAGTAGGCTAAATTAACTACCTATGCAACAACTGGTGTGATTATTCACTTAAAATCACCAACAATGAAGGCTAAATGAGACAAGAAGCTGATTTTGACTTTTGGGACAAAGGACCTCTAATTAATTTACTTAAATAAGCTAATTAGACCTCATTTGAGTTGTCAAAACCACAATTGACATAAAAAACCCCTCTGAATTCACTTGATCAGCCTAAACCAAACACCCCCTTAAAAAATCAGTTTTGAAGATTTTCAAAGCACTTTGATGTTTTGACCATGGAAACTGATGTACAAGCACATAATATGATAGAGCAAACTGAATTAAGCACAGAAACACATGTAATAGCAATTAACACTCATAAATCCATATGATGCTTGTTTCACAGTCAATCAAGCAATAATGAACACCCAAGTAAAACATTGAACAAGCATGGTATTTTAAACAACAATTTAACCAACAAACTACAAATAGATATGAATCAGCAAAGGAAAACAGATTTTAAGCACTTGAATAATATTATACAATATGTAAAAAAAAGAACTTACAATTGATATAACTGAGAGATTAGGTACCAAGACTCAAACCACTATCCTAATGCCTCCCTAAGGCACCTAAACCATAAAAGCATCCATTAAAACCATGTTCCAAGCCTGCTTCTTTCTTCTTCTGATTTTCTTAATTCCTACTAATTTTCTTATATTTTTTTTGGTATTTTTAGTGAACTTTACTTGAAACTGGTTTTAGTACTCAGTAAGCTTTAAAAAGCTTATCATTGATCCAAATAGGCTTAAACAACTAAATAACAACAACTTATATTAATATTGAAGCTAAAATGGAAATCCAAATAATTGGAAGCAAAAACTGAATTTCATTCAAGTATCTTGAAACATACTAGAGAATACTTAAATTACACTGAGATTAATAAAACAAACTGTTTAGACTAAGAATTACACTTAAAACTTGGAATTACATTATAACGATTTTACCTAAACTATTCTACTTATTTCTAATTTTTTCTACTGCTCTTCCTTCTTTTTCTTTTCACTTTTATAGACCTTTTGGTATTCCTCTGTCTTTCCCACCACCTTTTAGAGCTGTAGGATGCTTAGAATCAATCCTAGCCATTCACAGTTTTGGCGGGAAATGGGGATTTGGCAGGTTTGGGTGGTTTAGGTGAGGTAGTTGGGATTATTAATGAGGGGGAGTAGGATGGGACATGAGAGGGTGTGTTGGTGAGGATTTGGTGGAAAAAGAGAGGAGGGGGAGGTGAGACAGGGAGCAGGTTTTGTGGGAGGAAGGAGGGTGAACAGTGGTCATTTGACCACTTGTTTGACCCTGGTGTTTTTATTTAAAATGGGAGTGGGCTTTGTTTTGTGTTGGGCCAGCTTAATAAACAAGGGGTAGGGTGGGCTAGGTTGTGTTGGTTTGGTTTGGTGTTGGGCTATATTTAACCAAGGGTCCGTTTGGTGTATAACTAGTAAACAACAAGGACCACAATTGTAATTTTCTGATTTTTGAGGGACCATTCTTGCCAAATTTCCAAAGTAGTTCAAGGATGAATTATGCCAATGTTCAAATAACCAAAGGACGACAAAAGTTAATTTTTACAAAATTTGACATCCGGGGACCAAAATTGTCAATTTCCAAAACCGAGGGACTGAAACTGTATTTTCCTCAAACTTTTCACCCAAAGTCCATTTTTGACAACTTTTGATTTTTAAAGGACTTGGGTTGACTTTTCTTTCAAAATAAATGCTCAGGGACTAATTTTGACAAGTTTTAAAACTTGGGGGACTGAAACTGCTAATATTGCAAACTTTGATCATTTTTCATTTGTTTTTACTCATTTTGCATCTAAAACATATAAAACACAGTTTTGAAATATTTTTAGTATTTTGATGCATTACTGACTGTTTTTGTATGTTTTACAGTTCAAATTTGACAAAAAATGATGAGTGTTTGAGCACTCATCAGGTACCATGTGCGTATATAAAATAGAGGTTGTTTACTAAATTAAGTGGTTTAGACTTTAGATATAAGAATTTTAATTAGCCTTTTACAATGGAGAGAGAAGCTTTAATAAGTCTCACAATTAAAAGAGATAATGTTTTGGACCCACATTTCTCCCCCACGAAAAGAAAAGTAAACACTCCTTATGTGTTATTTATATGTTTAGCTATAATTGTTTTTTCAAATTTTAATGAGTGTGTATAGATTGCTTTAATACTTTGTGTATCAGCAGAACTAATTTGTTTATCAATATACTAAATTTGTTAAACTATTTTGCAATATTGAACTAATTTGTTTGTCAATATACTAAATTTGTTAAACTATTTTGCAATATTATATATCGTTAATTTTTAAAGGTTTTGATATCAGCCAAAGGATATAGGAAAAAAGCTTCAGCGAAAAAAGTCAAAGCGATCTTCTATTGAAAACTAATTTAAGAATTAAACTTATCGTCTTTACATATACAAGATTAATTTAAATGTGTGTTTTTGTAGTTCCATTTTTATTTATTTATTTTTTATTTTTATTTTTTTTTGTAAAAAAATATGATAAATAACAAGAACACTTAGAGATATAAGATAAAGTGGAAAAGGACAAAAAATAAAAGACTAAAATACCTTCGTGTGCCAAGCATGTGAATAGAGATAACAAGCTGACATAACAACCATTACAAAATAGACTAGCAACGAGCAACATTTCGAACGTTGAGGAGGATCGGTGTAATTTTGTCCGATTTTGGACTAAATGTGAAA
This sequence comes from Artemisia argyi, assembly GCA_030686995.1. Classification (NCBI taxonomy): domain Eukaryota; kingdom Viridiplantae; phylum Streptophyta; class Magnoliopsida; order Asterales; family Asteraceae; genus Artemisia; species Artemisia argyi. The sequence continues at coordinate 37,468 of JARVZY010011095.1, read as the reverse complement.
TCTGCAAAAACCTTGGGGACTAACAGTGTATTTTACTCTTTTACATGCCGAAGTCAAGCTCATTATCAATACTTAACAGGCCAAGCAACACACATGAGACAATTGTCTCTCAACTGTCACTAACGGTTAAGATGTTATGTCTGACATATGCAAGTGGGAGACAAACGAGCAAGAACATTGGAGACGGGCATGACCTGGTACAAACCAAAGAGAAGTCGTCACTTGTCATTCTTTTCTACTCATTGGTTGATCAACATTTGACCTGTCTACAGCCGTTGATCATCCACGTATGGTTTATGTTTAAACCTTAAATGTCTCTCTATAAATAGAAGGTATCTCTTACACAGTAAAAACACACACTAATATGGCCGAAGGTATCTCTCACACAGTAATATGGCTTGTTTGAGTGTTACACAAACTCGTGATTCTTAACCACACCTTTGAGTCTTTACAACACAACCATCTCAACCCAATCCTTATCACGTTTTACATAATATACTTAAACAATATGAATAATTAATTGTTGGTGTATATGGATCTTGGGGGAAAACCCTTTATGTGTAAACGAGTGGTTTATTGAGTCTTTGGTTGTACATGTTTATCTGATAATACTGTTTATTTAATGGTTAAATAAATTTTAATTGCCTATTACACCGTTTTTCATTTTAAAAAAATAGAGAAAAAAAAGAATAGAAAAAAAGCCTTATCAATATGATATCAACTTATCATCCGTGCTCACATTCCAATTTCCCAATAGGTTAGCCTTATCAACATGATATCAACTTATCATCCGCGCTCACATTCCAATTTCCCAATAGGTTAATCAATAGTTTAATGTATGCTAACCTATCATTTAAATTAGTCATTCTTAAATTTTCTCTCCAATGCATCAAGTCATTTTTAAATTTAAACCCATCATCAATCATTTATTAACCTTGATACTGGAGATGCTCTAAGGTAAGATTTAGAACTAGTGTTAAAGTTAACACTAAACATTAGCGACTTATATAGACTTTTCAAAAATCTTTACTATATGTAAAGTTAAGATATGTTTGAACTTAAAAATACCAAAATAAGTAATGTTTAATTCTCAAAATACTTCTTTATAAGGGTGTTGGCAATGGGCACGGTAAGGCACCAGACGTGATCCATCCCGTGCGGGAACACCGCCGCCGCCCATGCGGTACCGCACGGGATCCTTCCCACACGACAAACTTTCACGCGCGGGAAGGGAAAAATTTTCGACCGTTGTGCACTTTTTTTTTTGAACGTTGGAAGGATGTAGCGGGTCAATTTTTTGTGAGTATATATATTGGAATTTTAGTGAAAGTGGCACCGGCAGTGAAAGGATGTGTGCTAGAAGAAGATGATGGCTTCGAAGGGATTAAGGTGTGTGTTTTAGTGTTTCATTGTGGGCTTGGGTATAAGATGGATCAATTGGGCTTTGTTTTGACTATTTTGTTTAGTTTTATGCAATATACTTTACACGGAGTATAAACTTTTGAAATATACATAATATGTAATGTTTTTTTTTAATTTTAATAGAATTTTTTTTAATGGAATTTAAAAAAAAAATTAAAGTGAGTGAAGAGATGTAGTGAGTGAAGTGTTACCAACAAAAAAATGGGTGAGTGATGAAAAAAACGGGTGAATGATGTGGTTTAAAAGGATTAGTTGAGAGTGAGTGAAAGGAGAGAGAATGAGTGAAGTGTTGCCAAGACCCTAACTTAAATTCCCATATAAAAATTCTAACAATGTTGTATTAATAAAATCTTTGACTTATGGTAACAATGTTTCCACCCAAAATTTCAAAAAAATACATGACAACTTTTGACAATTTTTTTAAATGAGTTGCTGAAAAATAAGAGATTTTTATGTATTTAATCATAACATTAATAATTTTTAAAAATTTATTCACAAACTTTAATATATAAGTCACTATATTACAATTTTTATTTCATTACTGTGTTAGTTCATATTTAATAAAAATGAATAAAATATCGTAATTAATAAATTATAACCCTTTGCCATTGTAAAATCTTGGGGTCAGCTTGCTAGCAAGAAACGTGTAAATTCAATATATAGACATAAAACATTTTTTTTTTTTATTTATTTTTTATTATAAGTCATTGAACTAAGCAAATGATGCCCTACTTTCATGCGCCGCTAATGCAATGTTAAATTGACCTTTCCACATCTATCTTAGATCACACACTCACCTCACTCGATGTCTCCAGATCTCATGTAGTAATTGAGGTAACCAACTCATATTTTATCTTTTTCTTCATTACTTAAGATATGTGAATCCCATCTGTGTTTAAATTTCATAGATTATATACTTAGCGTGTCTATATTTTTTAGTGTTTATATGGATTTTTTGTAACTAAGAAACATATATTAAGTAATAACTATATTATTAATTAACAGAATGGCGTTTCAATGTTTTAATATCCAAGTGAAAAAGATCAAATCAACCGCAGAAAATTGTGGTGAGCACAATGTTACCGGGATTCTCGTTCATATAAGTGCTACTGCTCTTATGTGGACTCAAAGTAGTAGGATTTTTCTTGATGTTTCTAGTGGGCTAAGCTACCTTCATAATAACGACGGCAAAACGGTATTATATGAGTTTAGAGAATGATATATTGTGATTTAGAAGATTTAGAGAATGTACTCATCTTGCACTAACACATCTAATTTGAATGTATTTAATTGGCAGTGGTTTTCACTAAAGGAAAACAGAGAAAATTGTGATGTCTTGCTTTTGCTAATGAAGATCACGGTTGTCGATCTACATCTATAATAATCCAAGGTGACATGTCCGTCCGACTCCTTTTGTTTCCTAGTGTTGTTTATACTACATTTCACAAGGATTAGGTAATAAACGCATATTTGCCTTTGTGTGCTTCTTCATCAGGTTTTGATTAGGTGGTGGTTATTTAGTCGATTCGTCTAGGAAAATACTTCTTGTTCACCACTAACCACATACACCCTCAACCTTGTCTTACACTAGGAAACGGATCAATCATTCTTGTCACCGCCAATCACATACACGCTCAACCTTGTCTTACACTACCATGAGTATGTAAGAGTGGAACAATACTACCTGATGTAGCTCTTACCATAACTGCTTATGGAAATTCAGAAGTGATTACCAAGGCACAAAAGGCGGAATTGACTCGTGCTTCAATACGTCTAAGAGACACAGATAGGGTCCTAATGTACGAGATGCTTGAGCATGCACTTAAAAGCAAAGGACCTTCGTATGTCATGCTCATATCGGGTGATTCTGATTTCTTAAAAGCCTTTCAAGCAGTTGGAAATTTTGGACACACCTCCAATCTAGAGAATAGTGTATTAGATATTTTGAGAAGATCAAGTCACTACAAATTTAGGTTTAACAGCTTGTGTGAAAGAAATTCTTTGGAGGGCCCGGAAGGCGTAACCTTTGGCTTGGAACTCAAAAACCCCGAACGCTTTCAACCCCCAAAACAACATGAACACGTGTCGTCTTCCAAAGAACCTTAGTCAGCAAGAGGCAAATGACTACCTATTGGAATCATTGAAAAGAACCACTAATGTCATAGCAAGAAACCTAATTGCGTTCAAAGTTTATGGTCTCAAATCTAATTTTCCGGCCGAAAGTTTACGCTTCATGGGTGTCGAATACATTAATACTCCAAGAACAAAGAAGAGGAAGCACGATCACATTGATAACAGGATGATAACCGATATGATGAGCTTTGCTATCACAAACAAACCGCCGAGCAGCATAGTAGTCCTAAGTGGTAATGATAACCTTACTTCTGTGATACATACACTGTGATACATACATTGAGAAGTTTGGGACACAAGATCATTTTACGTGCACCAAATGATAGTTGCCGTTACCGATCTTAGAGAAAGAGAATGGAACTGTCGAGGAAGAGAATGGAATTGTCGATCGGATCTTGTTTGTTTTTATTCCAATTGTCTACTACTTAAACAACTGTAAGTAGTAAGTTTATACTACTGCTTATTCATACTATGTATTATACGTAGTAATATGAACTTAGTACTTCTAGTCGTTTAAGCAATGGACAATTGGAAAAGAAGCAAACAAGCGCTTTTTTAAATATGTCATTACTCTCCGAGTATAAGCTATTAAGGCCATGAAATCCACAAATTGTTGGATTACTGAAGTCACAAGCACACTTCTTGACATATATGATAGATAAGGGTATCTTATATGTATATGTATGTATGTATGTCGATCCTTATGGGATTACATAACTTACGTGATAATTGAAGTAAGTTGTTATACGGAATCCCCTTCCATAAAGATTATTGGAATAAATATCATATATAACTTTAGTACAAATTAGTGAGGGAGGGAAACAAATCAGTTATATACTTTAGATGATTGATGGCTGAATTGTATCGGTTTATCCAGTCTATGAGGCTGCTCAGATTATAGGGCTGCACAAGTGTCGTTTTTCATGATGTTTTTTAAGAATTAATTGTCGAGGTTTACATTTGTAATGAAAACTACCATGAACTCAATTGCATTAGAACATTTTTGTACCCTACTTTCTTCATCTTATTAGTGTGCCAAATGTAATGTCTTCAGTTATAACAAACTAGAAGTTGTATTTCTTGTGGAGTCACTAGGTTGGATTTATCTACGTACACAGTCCTGTAATGTCCTATTCTACTTTGTGAGTTTGTGACGAGTCCAAACCCAAATACAGCTTTTTAGTTTCTAATTGTAATCATTTTAGTTGGCTTTAACTTGAAAAAATATTATTGTATCTGTGGAAAGTAAATACTAGTGTTGGAGAATTTATCCTTATTTTGAACTAGCTCTCCAAAATAAAACACAAATTCCATTAAACAACGAAAGGGTACTTTATAATTATAGTTTCTTCTATCGATTAGTGACTTACACATGTGAGACACATAGAATGGTTTGTGTTCATGTTGAACTTGAGAGTGAAAAACATGTTTTTGCTTGCTAACTTTATATTGCTACTTTTTTCTGGTAGCTTAATTTCTCAATAGCAATCAAAAGTTTGAACGAAGTAACCTACTTTTCACACTTGTAAAGTTGTAATGACTATTTATCATCATACAAGTATACAACCCGGTCAAAATCGCAGACATAACTACTCTTAGAAATTTAGAAACAGGAAATACACTCGTCGCATGCATGGCCAAGCATGTGGAATCATATGGCTTGGTACAAGTATATTCACATTCGAATATACACATAATGACATAAACACAGATAATTAGCAAGTTTGCAACTAATGTATCACTTTCCAGACGTGTTTAAACTGAGAAACTACAACATTTTAGTTGTGGCATACAAAATATAAGTTTTTGTCTTTTTGATGAACTAACACAGCATGGTGACAATAAGTGAAGTCATTAATTATCATATATTACAACTGTGTTATTATTGTGTTAGTTCATATTTAATAAAAATGAATAACTAATTATAACCGTTAGTCTTAACTGCTTATAATGAAGAAATGGTCAAAGTGAAAATGTGAAAAACTTAATTTTCGTCAATCCTAATTTTACCCCTGTGAAAATGTGTAAATCATTGCCTGGTGAATTAATGTCAACCGAAATTGCATATGTAAAAATGGCAACAGTTCATGTCAATAAATGAGAAGTATCGATGGAAAGTAATGAATCTTGAATCAAATACGTGTATTATAGAAAGTGAAAACTTAAAATTAAAAATGGAAATTGACAACTATTGGAGGAAACTTAAAATTGAAAGGCTGGAAATGATATTCAACCATGATGTAACGATTCATGTCTTTAAACAACTTCTCATGTCCAATCTCTCACACAACTAATAACATACTCTCGTGCGTCACGCCGTCAGACGTCACCCCCACCGGACCCCATGACCTAAGAAAACAAGCCACTGCCGAGAGGAACCACGTAGACGAATCATTAAGTTTTAAGGTTTTTTTTTTTTTTTTTTTTTTTTTTTTTTTTTTTTTTTTTTTTTTTTTTTTTCCTAGATGTATGTATTTCAATTAACTTTTAAAGATTTTTAGTATATTTTAATTGTAGATCTGAGCTTATATAAATCCGGATCTTTAAAAATCCAATTCTATAAAAATCCGAGTTTTTAAAAATCTGATTTGTTTTAAAATTTTGATTCTTTTTAAAAATCTATTTCGATTATGTAATTAATCTGTTTATATTGTTTTCTTTTTTCAAATCTGTTTTTTAATTATAAAGCTGTTATTTTTATATACATATGTGCTTTTCTTAATATAAACATGTGTTGTTTGTAAACATGTTGTTGGAGCTATTTGTAGATCTACTGCTCTGCGGGAATATCCCCGGATTTATTTTTGTAAATTGTTGTGTTAATTTGCAATGTAAAATTCAAAAGTTATATTTAAGTTTGTGTTAATAGGTTGGTGATAAGTTTGTAGTAGTATAATTATCCGTGATTTTGTAAAATGTCAAAGTGGGTAAGTTGTGTAAATTATTGAAACATTTTATATATATCATAAATCTTTAAAATATTTCATAGTTCACACTTTCAAAATTTTGTAAGTTAAAAAAAATCTTTGTAACTTTTGAAATTTCAAAATTTTGAAATATAGTACTACCCCATCTCATAATAAGTGTCCACTTTCACTTTGAATCTTTTTTACTCAACTTTAGCCATATATATTTTTATTTGTGTAATATAATATTTGATGACAAATATATGAATAGATTTGCTTTTAAATGTATTTTAATTGTTATAATTTTCATCAAGTATCATATAACACAAATAAAAATATTAATGGTCAATGTTGAACAAAAAAAACTCGAAAAAATCAAAGTGGACAATTATTATGGGATGGAGCGAGTAGTTTTGAATAACTTTGAAGTTACTTAAACATTAATTAGTTTGAAAATTTTAAACTGTCATAAGCAATGTATTAAAACCCGGGTTTTTAATTGACCTGGCTGAGTCACCGGGTTAGTGGTTCAACCGGTTCAACCGCCGGGTCAAACCGGTTTTATGCCAAATGAAAAAATTACCCATATTTCAATTGTTCGTATTGAAAAACATATCAAACACTTTCAGTTTCTAAAATAATAACACAATATCAGACAAGTTTATATGGAAGTAGTATTCATATATTGCTTTTAAACATCCAACAATAACAGTTGTGTAAATTAGTTTTATAGTTTATAGAAAAATACCGACTCAATCCAATAAGCACAATTTAAAAAGTATATTTGACTACATGGTATAGATGTCATCAAAACTAGAATACTAGATCACCACTTGATTGGCTTATCAAGGTATCACCTCAAACCTACATCTGAATATTTATTTCTTCTCATTCCACCCTTTTTTAGCAAAAACACAAACTCTTTCATAAACTTCCTCACCCATCAACTGATCCGGTGATTCCCATTTTCAATCAACACCACTATGTCATGTTACTCTACGCTAACGTACAAAAGATTGTATGGCTCAATTATGCAAACAACAATGTCCGAATACATCATCTATTACATCAGTCTCTTTCTGTTTCTTTCATATAAGCCTTGACCCGTCCGGTTTTACAAAACCGGGTCATGAGAAACCCGGTGGTTCAATCTGGTTCCGAAACAACCAAAAACCCGTTTGCCTCCGGCCTGGCCTCCCAGCCGGTTCCTGGTTCAACCGGTTGAACCGGCCGGGTCGACCCCGGTTTTAAAACATTGGTCGTAAGTTTGAAATTTATAAAAGTTTGAATAACTAAAAGTTTACTTCTAATATTTTGAAAAGTAAAAGTTTTAAAGTTTTACTAATATCTTCGGTCTTAAAATCTACTCGTAATTGCTTATAGTTTTTCACATATCTTGAAAACAAATGATCAATAAAGATAGGTTTTTAAATATTTTATGGGCTCCAGGGTTTTAGACTTGTGGAAGTGTCAAAATCTTTTGACTTTTTTTGAACAATGAATCTCTTGACTAAGTAAATGAATCCAAACTTTGAGTTGTTAAATGGAAATAACAAAAGATAAAAGAGAAAGTTGGCTAAAAAGAATTCATTCCCAATGCGTACTTATCTTTTATATAATAAAAGAATTACATTATTTCAGAGTATTTTTGCAAATCCCTTCTTATTGAAAAAAATTGGACCAATAGCAGAGCTTGATTTTGCCACGTAGAGGAAATCGAGCAACGTTATTGGTCAATAAAAAGTCAAAATTAAATTGATTTTGGTCAAACTTAATAAATTTGGTTAAGAAAAAAAATACATAAAAATATAGGTGTCAAATTTATAAAAACAAAAACTTAAAAAAAGATGAAGTAATTAATAAAACTTTAGTGATTGAATTTTAAATAATTTATATGTAAAATTACAAGTTTCCATGTTTTTTAATAACTTTATAAAAAATACAAAAAACCCCTTACACTTTATACAACTTTGTTTAAAATTATATGAGTATTAGTATTAGTTTTTAGACTTGCATCCATTAAAATTACAAAATTTGGTAAATATGCGAATTCGTTTTAATATACGTTAAATATTTTTTTTAACTAATTTTAGTTTTAAACTTTCATCCATTAGAATATTTTTTTTAAATAAGGACTCATGTTACTATTTAAAAGTTTAATTTATACGTACACAGGTTTGAAATACGGCTAAATTATTAGTAACGGAAATATAAATATCAAATAGTAAGCACAATACTGTGATATGAAAATAAATATACGCGATTCTACTTATAACAATGACTCGTGAAATTGTTATTTAGAATCTGTATATGGATATCCATAAAAACATTTTAAAAATTTTACGGAGCATATTTTAACTCCATCAACACTCATTATGTACTACTAAATTCACACATTTTGTACAACATGATATCGATAGTTAAAGTTAAACAACAAAATCAACCTCAACCTCAACATGTCTGTCAGTTAAAAACGTTATACAAAGCAAATTAAAAAAAAAAAAAAAAAAAAAAAAAAAAAAAAAAAAAAAAAAACGTAAGTGATAACCTAACTTTATTCATTGGCGTGATGTTATATATATATATATATATATATATATATATATATATATATATATATATATATATATATATATATATATATATATAAATAATAGTTGACCGTTGTAAACGAATTAAAAGTATGTACATGAGAATTATTCAGCAAGGATATATAGTTTTATTCAGGTTATTACGTTACTATACTGCGATAATGTTATTGAGTTGGTAATCACGGATGTGAGATACAACCATTATTCTATACTTATGATTTACGTGTAAACCTCTTTTTGCTTATGAATAGAATCCGAAAGAGACCTCAACAGAACTTTGGCTTATGCCTTATCTAGCTGATAGTATTTAGTAACATTTTTTATGGTTTAACTTTTTTGTTATACGCACCAACTTTTAGTAACTCTTTTTTATGTTTTATTGAAAACTTCTACACTTAATATTTGCGTTTTTACTATAAACACACTAAGCTATAATAGAATTAGTTGTAAGTTTAGGGGTTTTTCACTAAGCTTCTAAAAAAAGCTTATAGCTTTACCATACACTTATTGTGTTATGATAATTGAATAAACCAATAAGCACCTTTAATAAGCATAATCAAACACCCCTTTAGTTCTAATATGAAGTTTTCTTATTTGATGTTATGACTAACTTTGTTGTTATCCTCATTATAATGAAACATGTTAGTGGTTTTTTCAGTTTTATTATCTTATTGCACACACTAAAGTGTAATACAATTTGTTGTGTGCGTTTTTTAGAGGAGAATTAAGTATCAACACATGATTGTTGAGAAAGGATTTTTTACGCCTGCTCAAGGTATAAATGTATAATTTAGTTGAGTTGCTGATTTAGATAATACATTAATGTATTTTAATGTACCAAAGATGTGTTTTCATGCCTATATGGGGAATTTTATAGTAGGAATTCTTTTCGGAGTGTAATTTGTCTTTGAATGAGTTAACGAAACTTAGCAGGTGTTTGCGGTCATTGAAGACACTATGTGTGTCAACCAACGGTCTAAAATATGGGTGTCTTTTACCTTGATGATTTAGGCCAATTGTGAAGAAAGTTGCATTAAAATGAAAGGTATGTAAGAATTCAAACAATCCTAAAAGACTTGCGAATATACTCTTTGTCATTTTTTTTCATGCATTTATAATTACTTATACAAGTAATAATAATTTCCTTATATAGTTCGTGCTTAGAGAAAAATTATTCTTATACATTATACATAAACCTAAGATTAAATTTGAGTTCTACCCATTACATCTTTTTTCGTTTCTCTTTATGTAATAAAGAAGCTATAATGTAAGCATCTATTTTAATTTGGTAATTTTATGATCAAACATGAGAAGTAAATAATACAAACTTATGTAAATACAACTTTTCAAACAAAAGGTACATTAGTAAAAATGATATGATGGTTATTCATAGTTAAGGAAATGAATCAATCTTCAAAGCTATCTAAATATGCTATATATTTTAACGAAATATAAGTAAAAGAAATACCACAATTACAAAACACATCGTAAATTGATAGCACGGGTTTGCAAAACTAAAAACATATATCACTAACATCTTATGCAAACCAAGTATCAGCATGTGATTTGCTTGAATAATAAAATGTAATTTTTAATTTAAAAGCATTCTCTTAAAATAATATGTATGTTATAATATATACACATGATTTTTTATTTTTAGTCCACCAAGTAAGAATATTTGAAACATGTTAAGTGGTTTATTTCTTAATCGATAATAATACATAATTAAAACAAAATTTTAAAAACCCTATGCGTGCACAGGTAACTAGTATAGAAAGAATACAAATTGCGTAATTGCAAATCTATATTTGTTGTAAGTTTTGGCCTTATACCAAACTTACAAGTACTCAAAATTCGTTTCGAGAAAATAATATCCTAATCAATTTTCACACACAAATGTTTATATTAGGCTAAAAAAGTCGTTATACAAAACAAGTTGTGCAATAATAAAATCTGAACTTGTAAAATATTGAAAATTTAGTTAGTAACCTTCGTGTATATTATATACGGTTCGGTTCCGTTAACTGCCAATACTTAAAAACTAAAAACAGAAACCGAACCCTGATAAGCGGGGTTTTACGATTTCGGCTTTTTTCAGTTTTGATGCAATTAGAATTTGTTGAAAACTATAAATCGCTGCCGCTACAACTGTTTGCAATTACATTATGATATTTTCACGTTATATTTTAGACGTTATACGAAACACTTACCACAATATAACATATCGTTAATTGTCTGTCACTAGAAACCTCCGTTGCTATGCATGGGTACTCGCCTAGTTGTTATAAAATCTCGAGGCTAAGCACGGCGCTCGCAAGCAAGAAACGTATAAATTCCATGTATTGACATAAAACAAATTGATTTTTTTTTTTTTTTTTTTTTTTTTTTTTTTTTATGTGCCATTGAACTAAGCAAATGATGCCCTAATTTCATGCGCCGCTCTTTGCAATGTTAAATTGACCTTTCCATATCTATCTTAGATCACATACTTACCTCACTCGATGTCTCCAGATCTCATATAGTAATTGAGGTAACCAACTCATATTTGATCTTTTTCTTCATTACTTTATATGTGAATCCCATCTGTGTTTAAAAATTTCATAGATTATATACTTAGCGTGTCTATATTTTGTTAGTGTTTATATGGATTTTTTGTAACTAAGGAACATATATTAAGTAATAACTATATTATTAATTAACAGATAATGACGTTTCAATGTTTTAAGATCCAAGTGAAAAAGATCAAATCAGCCGCAGAAAATTGTGGTGAGCACAATGTTACCGGGATTCTCGCTCATATAAGTGTTACTGCTCTTATGTGGACTCAAAGTATTAGGATTTTTCTTGATGTTTCTAGTGGGCTAAGCTACCTTCATAATAACGGCGGCAAAACGGTATTATATGAGTTTAGAGAATGATATATTGTGATTTAGAAGATTTAGAGAATGTACTCATCTTGCACCAACACATCTAATTTGAATGTATTTAATTGGCAGTGGTTTTCACTAAAGGAAAACAGAGAAGATTGTGATGTCTTGCTTTTGCTAATGAAGATCACGATTGTCAATCTACATCTATAATAACCCAAGGTGACATGTCCGTCCGACTCCTTTTGTTTCCGAGTGTTGTTTATACTATTTCACAAGGATTAGGTAATAAACACGTATTTACCTTTGTGTGCTTCTTCATCAGGTTTTGAATGGGTGGTGGTTATTTAGTCGATTCGTCTCGGGATATACTTCTTGTCACTGCTAACCACATACACACTCAACCTTGTCTTACACTAAGAAATGGTTCAAGCATTCTTGTCACCACTAATCACATACACACTCAACCTTGTCTTACACTACGAAATGGTTCAAGCATCCGTATGAAAGAAGACAATAGAACATGAGTATGGAAGAGTGGAACAAGAATGTTGAACAAATCTTAGAGGAAGAGAGTGGAACTGTCGAGGAGGATGTCGAGGAAGGGAATGAAATTGTTCTTTAGGTCTTGTTCATTTTTAGTCCAATTGTCTACTACTTAAACAACTCTAAGCAGTAAGTTTATACTACTACTTATTCATACTATGTATTATACGTAGTAGTATGAACTTACTACTTCTAGTCGTTTAAGTAATGGACAATTGGAAAAGAATCAAACAAGCGCTTTTTTAAATATGTCATTACTCTCCGAGTATAAGCTATTAAGGCCAGGAAATCCACAAATTGTTGGAATATTGAAGTCAAGCACACTTCTTGACATGTATGATAGATAACGGTATCTTATATGTATATGTATGTATGTCGATCCTTATATGTGATTATTGAAGTAAGTTGTTATACGGAATCCCCTTCCATAAAGAATATTGGAGTAAATATCGCATACCTTTTGCTTTATCTTTGTTCTCCCATCTTGAAAAAATTTAAGTCTACAAAAATCTTAGTTTGCATCTCCGCTTTATCCCTACTTTGATGTTGAGACACATGCTATATAAATATTTGTGGGTGACGTGACCCCTCTTTATAGTTTATATCCTTCCTAGTCTCCCTGTCCGTGTTCTCCTAGTCGATGTTTGGTTAGTCACATGTACACTTATCAATTCCAAGGTCTTGTTGTAGGAGTTTCAGTATTCAACTTAAGTACAAATTAGAGAGGGAGGGAAACAAATCAGTTTTATACTTTAGATTGTATCAGTTTACTAGTGACGTGTTTTCCCTAAAATCCAGTCTATGAGGCTGCACAAGTGTCGTTTTTCATGATGTTTTTAAGAGTTAATTGTCAAGGTTTACATTTGTAATGAAAACTACCATAAACTCAATTGCATTAGAACATTTTTGTACCCTACTTTCTTCATCTTATTAGTGTGCCAAACAAACAGTTGTAATTCATGTGGAGGACTGGAGTCACTAGGTTGGGTTTATCTACATACACAGTCCTGTAATGTCCTATTCTACATTGTGTGGACTGTGGAGTCCAAAACCCAAATACAGATTTGTAGTTTCTAATTGTAATCATTTTATTTGTGGCTTTAACTTGAAAAAAATATTATTGTATCTGTAGAAAGTAAATACTAGTGTTGGAGAATTTATCCTTATTTTGAACTAAAACTTATTGAACTAGCTCTCCAAAATAACACAAATTCCGTTAAACAACGAAAGGGTACTTTATAATTATACTGTAGTTTCTTCTATTGATTAGTGACTTATACATGTGAGACACATAGAATGGTTTGTGTTCATGTTGAACTTGAGAGTGAAAAACATGTTTTTGCTTGCTAACTTTATATTGGTACTTTTTTCTGGTAGCCTAATTTCTCAATAGCAATCAAAAGTTTGAACAAAGTAACCTACTTTTCACACTTGTAAAGTTGTAATGACTAATCATCATCATACAAGTATACAAACCGGCCAAATGGCGGAGACATAAGCCATAACTACTCTTAGAAATTTAGAAACAGGAAATACACCTCGTCGCATGCATGACCAAGCAGCTGGAGTCATATGTCTTGGTACAAGTATATTCACATTCGAATGTGCAGAGACACAGGTAATTAGCAAGTTAGCAACTATTGGTATCAGTGTATCACTTTCCAGACATGTTTGAACTGAGAAACTACAACATTTTAGTTGTGGCGTACAAATATAAGTTTTTGATGAACTAACAGCATGGTGACTATAATAAAAGACATCAATTATCATATATTATCAAAAAAAAGATGAAAGCCTTGTGTGTGGTGAATTAAATTCTTACTGCTCGAGGTGATTCTTTTACGGTGAGTTTTCCTTTATGACGCTCTATAAAAGTAGCACAAGCAACAATTGCATTTGTGAGAACTTTTATCCCTTGTTCCTGAATGTTATCATAAACTAACATCAACAATATTTTGATAACAATATTGCAATATCAAACAGAGCATACTTGTTAAACAATAACGTATAACGACATCAAGCAACTGTTAAACTTTCTACATTATACAGCCAACTACTGAAACTAGTTTTTTGGCCACCCAAGTATCAAGTATTCATTTATACAAAATTTAATTTTAAAAACTAAATGTTAAATGAGAAAGGGTTTTTTTTTGTTTGACAAGTTTTTACTTTACTAAATAGAAAAAGAAAACAGGACTTTTGTCGCCCAACCTTCTTTTACCTGGATTTGGCATTAAAAAAAAAAAAAAAAAAAAAAAAAAAAAAAAAAAAAAAAAAAAAGAACATATACATATGTGGGTGACCTCAATGGACAGATTAAATAGTTGGATAGCTTTCTTATACCTCAATGGACAGATAACAGATTACATATGTGGGTGACCTCAAGGTAGGTGCCCGCGCGTTGCGAGGGGGGGTTGTCATTTTTTTTTTCTTTCTTCTGTTAAATGCATAAGTTTATCGAATACGGTGTTGTTTGCCATTTTCACTCATTTACTTACAAACGGGTCAAACAGGCTGAATTTGCTCAAGTCCGTTTTCACTGCATTAGGCTGGTATAGTAGTATAATCATAATTTTTGGTCTAAAAATGTTGCGGGTCATCATGACCTGAGTCGTTCACACTTTAGGCAGTTTTAACCCATAACCCAACCACGTTCAACTGCGTGTTAGCTCTACAAAGTGAGCTTATATGTTTTTCCAAAATCAAATAGGCCCATAAGCCGATAAAATGACACAGTATTAATAAAAGATGATGGCATTGTGTTTCATTTGGGTCATTACAGGATACAAAATAATCCAAACAGAACCCACATCGTCTTTTAATTACCCTGATATACTCAAACTACTAAAACTTGACAACTAAAAAAGTATATGCTTATTTTTTTTTTCGAAGAGTATAACCCAATTTGACCTATTACTATGTAAATGTAAAAATGACACATGCTTACCGCAACAATCTCGCTCAACTTGGGTTTATCATCTTATCACGTGACTCAAGCATTCTAAGTAGTAGCTGATTAATTTGGCTGCATCAATACCGTCCAGCATAATGTTGGGCCGACCATGGCTTGCACTTCAGGCATTTGTGTGGCACCAGCATCGAATTGCAGTGCTAAGTGGTACATAGAGGGCAACAGAAGACATGCCTGTCGTCACTTGTTTGCACCGCACACCCTGAAAAACGCATAGGTAAGATACTATTAACTCAGAAACTCATGTCAATCTGCAAATACTAATAAGTCTATATGTCTTTTTAACGTTATATGTAACAGTTAAGATGGTTTAATGCACTTTGAATATACAGATTTTAATTTTAACTCATTATCCATTAAAAGTAAATCACTACATCTACAACATTTATTTTAGCCTCGTATGGTACTTTTATAAAACCATTATATCTTGAACCTAGTTTTTAAATTTGGTTAAACTCCTAACCTAACTGGTTCCACTTTCCGCCACTGAACCAAAATCACAAAAGAAAATAAATAAAGGAAAGTATTCGTCCCCGACGCTCAACCTGACATATACCATTTTAACCATACATAAATTGTTATACGACATTTCAGATCAGAAAGTGTATCATTCAATAAATGTATTTCCACTATACATTAAAGCTATCATTGGATGTAAGCCATGAGTATGCTTTGGATGTGGAAGGTTTTTCTTGATCTTAGAAATAAAGTCAGACCACATATTGAAGTTATCGTTGGCAATGGTCAGTCTACTATTTGGTATGATAAGTGGAATGATGTTGGCCCTCTAAGTAATTGTCACTAGCATAGATATGCATGATAGCAGGTTTGCAAGTAATTCTAATATAGCTGATATGATTTCTGATGGTCAATGGATTTGGTCAGATGAGTGGGCTTCAAAAATTCCTGAATTGGATAGTATGAGTGTGCCTAATTTGGTGGATTGTGCTGATAAGATTGTTTGGAGATGCAATAATGGAACCATTGCTGATTTTGCTACTAGTCAAGTTTGGAAAGACTTCAACATGAATCAACAAACTGTTCTATGGCATAACCTTGTGTGGTTTTCTCAGTGTATTCCCAGGCATACCTTTGTCCTCTGGATGGCCATTCATGTGAGAGTAATGACTCAAGATAAAATTCTAGCCTGGAATAATGACAGTACTATGAAATGCTCTTTATGTGGAACTTGTATGGACTCTCATAACCATCTGTTTTTCAATTGTGATTATGCTGATAGAGTATGGAGTGCACTCAAAAGGAAATTAGGGGTGTGCAATCTACCTCTTGACTGGGCTGATTTGATTAATACTATGGCTGCTCAGTGTCATAACAAGTCCATTAAAAGTATTATTAGTAAACTGGTGCTTGGGGCTGGAGTTTATTTCATATGGCAGGAACGCAATAAGAGAGTTTACAAATGAAAAGAGGCCTGCTGATGTCTTGATGGAAATAATTGTGGAAAGTGTAAGACTGAGGTTAATGAGTATTAAAGTTAGCAGATCTGTTTCCACCTTAAAAGTGGAGAAAGAGTGGGACGTCCAATTTCATCATGTGCCTACTAAGCTTCCTGTTAAATTGGTTCAGTAATGGTGTTGAAATGTTCCTGGAAAATGATGGCTAGTACTCTATTCTGCTCTCTTCTGGTCAGTATTTTCTAAGTATGCCTACTTAAAGGGGTGTTTGGTTTTAGTTGTATGGTGCAGATGGCTAGTATCTTGGGACAGTTCTATATGTTGGACAAGCTTTCATATTGGTCATGTGTATCTAGGTGGGATAACAGGACTATATGAAGTGTTGTTCCAATGTAAAGAGATGTCTCAATAAAGTAGTTTCCTGCATTGTGAGTGCCCAGTTATCTTCTCATACCGGAAAGGGCTGGAGTCCTGTTTTCGTGATGAATGATGTAATCCATCAGTATTGACTTCAGCTCACAATTAAGGATACAAGTGAATTGGATTGTATCAGCAGAGTTGTGCTCAAAAACATTCTCTGCAAATTATGGTTTGTAACCAAGTAGTCCAAAAAGATCTCTCTTTACAGATCTTTGAGTCTATGTTTAAAGCTTACTATACTTTGATGGCCTTGTTATCTTGGATCCCTTTAAGCTGTCCCTCTATTAAGCCTCATTGACAGTCTATCAATAGGCCTTTGTTAGGTAATTGAGATCAATCTTTGACAAGCTTTCTAGACATCGGCTTATTGAGATTCATAAAGTAGGTTTCCAAATTGGTCCTATCTATACACTGCCAAGGAGGTAATGGTTGGTCTTCCCTCAAGGTGTGTGTTCCTAGATGTGTGAAGCCATTCAAGAGATGGAAATGTATCACATCTAGTATAGCTCTTGATTGGAGGGGTTATGGGTGCCTAGTGATGCCAAGCTCTTGTCCTGACTTGACCATTGTGGTGGCAGTTGAATGGTCTTGATAGGAAAGAGACTTGGAAATGTATCTAGATGGTATGGTGCATTAAAAAGATGAATCAAAGGTAAATTAAAAGGTTTTGAATGACTGATGAATGGTGTTCTGAAGTATATGTGAAGACATGCTATGTTCTGTTTCTCAGTTGTTAGATGTCAGACAAATAGCTTATCTTTGCCAGTTTTTATTTGTATCTGCTTTTTGGGACATGTCCAAAGCAGTTGTATGTTATTTCATTGTATTGTAAATGTTTGACAATGATTAATATATTTCACCTTTGGCAACAAAAAAAAAGCTGTTTATACAAATACCTCGCTTGCTGCAATTCCTGCTTGAGCACTCAAAAGCTGCCACTATATAGGTTTTTTTTTTTTTTTCCTAAGGAATTAACGACTTTCGTAATTCCATATCACATAACCGCTTTTAACACACAACACAAACACCCCTTAAAATGTAAACAATAAGGTGGAAAAAAGTACCTTTAGATCCTAAAACCGTTAAAACTGCGAGGCCGCAACTGGCAGCCACCAATCCGCAGCCGTCTAGTATTTCACCACCACCACCATCCTAAATCCACAGCCAATGTAAGATTACATTTATATATTACATATGCTATCAATTTCAAGTAAACTTTACAACTTAAGTTTTATAGTTGAGTAGGTACCTGTACGGCTGTACCAACATCTTCTCAATCTTGAAACTCCCGCAAATGATGTTAATTACTCAAAAACCGCGAAAGTACGTAAGCAGCTACATTTAAAGATTAAAAAGTTCATAAAACCACATCCTATAAACCGGGGCGGTAACATAACATTTTTTACATCATTTACAATAAACGACACAAAAGGTTTTTTACAAATACTTCTACCTGTATGGGAGTATTTAATCAACGGGACCTCTATATCTCCCTTCCTGCGACTGCATATATTATCTTTTGAAGAATGAAGAACCCGATCTAATGAGGTTCTGCTTAATATAAACAGTAGCATAACTGGGTGACTGATACAGCTGCAGTTACACACTTTTCGTGACGTACTGCCTAGCAAGCATACGGGTCTAAGGAAGCAACACACAGCAAACTAAAAACTTATCGTCATTGCCTATAAGAAGAAAAACGATAGTGCTGTGATTCAGTACACAATCAGTATTTAAGTGCTAGCAACAGAGAGCCAAACCTGTGAACCACATCCAACAGCAAACAGACTGGACCATCTTCAAACGATGTAGTTTTAAACAACTCTTGATATGTTTCCTGTTTCCAATTTAAACCGCAGATGTTCAGGTAAACAAATATGAAAGCTAGTACTAAATAGCTACCATGGCTGCAACCACAATCCAGGCATTGCTGCCTAGCCAAGGTGGTCGTTGTGCACCCTCATTGACAACGGTACCAAACGGCCACCATGGCTGCAACCACAATTTTGGCTGTGGCTACCCTGCCAATATACGGCCATTGATAAACACCATGTTAGAGAAGTATAAGCGCAGATCCACTACTCTCAAGAGTATTATAATATACATTAATAGGTGTTTGAAATTACGGCTTTTAGGCCAAAAAGTATATGTCAGCATCAAATGAAACATCAGGCATACCAGCAGTATGCACACACGTTACCCATGAAGCTCAGGTCTGCAAATATAGAGCAAAAACCAAATGCCGTTCTTGGCTGCAACCATGGTTACGGTCAGCCTGCCTGGCCAATAAAGCGACTTGGGTAAACGTTGGTCTTAAAGTATATAAATGCAGCTAAGAATCCGTTGCCTCAGGTAATTTTTCCTCGGCCAGGCCATTAACTGAATCCAGTAATTATACCAATTAGAAAAACAACGATCACAGCATCATAAAGAACAACGAATAACCAGCCGGCTGCTAAACCCCAAAATCAAAGGCGATATACGACCTACATATCAGTACTAGTCACTATTTTTTAGAGCTAAGTCTGATTTTTTGTAATACATAGATGTTAAGTAAGCAAACAAACTAGAAAACAGACTGATAAAAGACACAGTTAACATATTGATGTTACATTTATTTGGAACCTTTTTTCCTTACAGCAAATGGCCTTCATCTCCTTATTCTCCTATATATCTTGTTCCACAGGCTAAAAATATCATATCTTAGTTGATATGGTAATTTATGCTGCAAATCGACTTTATACCATTCTAAATTTCTAATAGCACTCATTCTTCAATAGCACACATAGGGCAAACGAAAGATTCTTACAGTGGATAAAAGAAAGATATACAAAGTCATGAAGCTCAGCCACCCTTTACATTACACAAAGTTTACGGATTATCCTTGTTACAAATAATAGGTGGAAAATCATAGTATAAGAGATGAAAAAGTTGTACATCGATTGGTTGGTTTGGACCACATTGATTACTGGTCTTCTAAAAGATTTACTATGCTGTGAGTTGGATCTTTTAAGATTTGTATGGGTTTATACTTTATACTTTATACTTTATACTTTATACTTTATATAAAAACTCCATTAACTACTATGCTTCACATATACTGTATAAAAGAAGCAAACACCCAACGGGCAACAGTACGTGCTAGGTGTTAAATGTCACTTCGACCAACATAATTGTTTATTTATTCATTAGCAAATAAATTGTAAACCAAAATCAATCTATGGTTTCCTTACCTTGTTTTCCAAGTCTAAATTTTTTTTTGTTTGGTCCAAGTCTTGTTGGTTGTTATTTGTATAACGGTTTCCCAGATTAGAGTTAAGATAATCAATAAAGGTACCGGATATTTACTTGAAATCGTGGTATCACTTTCCAATAGAAACTATTCGACCCTATGTCTGGGTTACACGAATATCTCTATGGGATAAGACCAAGTGATGTTCTTGCTTTAGGCACAAACCAAGAACCAGATGCGTATTGAAGTGTTTAGGGTTTTGTGTTTATCGTATTGTATATATTATACGGTATATTGTATCTCCATGCAGAATGATGTGACCTCTATTTATAATAGAGAATACTCAAAACCCTAGCCCATGGAATTATGTATAATTAACGGCTCATTAATTATATCATAATAATTTCCATAATAATAGGGATCAGTAGTTATCAGTGGAAACATTATCACTAGCAGTGGTAATGTTAACACTATCAGTGGTAACAATAATCCTTGCAGTGGTAATGTTAACACATCAGTGGAAACATTAACCCTTGCAGTGGTAACATTAACACATCAGTGAAAACACACTAGCAGCAGAATCTACTATCAGTAGAATCACACTTCAGTGGAATCACACTATCAGCAGGATCATGCTATCAGCAGAATCTGCTATCAGCACATTTAATACATAACCACTATTGAGTCAGGGGATTCAGTGACCAAATGGGTGTATACTCCATACCTCCAAACCCATTACCAAGTGTGAATGGATCCCTCAAGAGCACTAAATTTTCCAACAATCCTCCCCAAATTTAGTTCTCTTCCTTTGCATGAAAAATCAAACACAAACCAAAACAAGTGCATAAATGAAAATATCCTGGGGATTGAATTTCCACATTAGTACATATACTTTCAAATATTCAAGAATCAGGGTGTTCTAAGAATTGAACCCTTCAACCTTTTTGAATACCTGATGATAAATACACACAAGTTTTCAAACACTAAAATACTCCTGACACTATAAAAGCCATGTGTCCATATCCAATTCATAAATGTTGTAAAAGCTAAAAGTCCAAAGCTTCCTGAAGCGGCAAAACTTCAACATTTACATAGGTGGTTCATCTTTAATTCATGCTCCTGCTTAGCACTTTTTCAAAGAAAATTAACCATTAAGAAGTGAAGACTTCATCCTCCTTTCAGCAGGTAACAAGCACAACCTTGGGATGTTTGTAATACATGTGCTTCAGTCCACTAAATGATCAGCTTTCCACATTGAACTCAGCTTCCAAGTTTCCTTAGAAGGGAGTTGGGTATCCTTGCATTCAGTGACTAAGTTGGACTTAAACCCATCCCTTTAGCAGACTTCAAAACCAAGTCTCTAGCCAAACCCTTCGTCAAGTGATCAGCTAAGTTTTGTTGAGATTTAACAAACACTATAGATACCACCCCATTCATGATAAGCTCACGAATCATGCTATGCCTGACACCTAAGTGTCTAGACTTCCCATTGTACATCTGGCTATAAGCCTTTGCCAATGTAGCAGCACTATCACAACGGATAGAAATAGGTGCTATAGGTTTAGACCACAATGGAATCTCAAGAAGCAAGTTTTTCAACCATTCAGCTTCTTTGCCAGCAACAGCTAAAGCCACAAATTCAGATTCCATGGTTGAACTGGTAATGCAAGTTTGTTTCTTGGATACCCAAGAAATTGCACCTCCACCAAGTAGGAATACCCAGCCACTGGTAGACGAATTGTCTTCAGTGTTACTGATCCAACTTGCATCAGTGTATCCTTCTAATACTGAAGGATAACCAGTATATGAGAGACTATAATCCATAGTTCTCTTCAAATACTTAAAGACCCTCTGAATTGCTTGCCAATGATGAGCACTAGGATTACTAGTATACCTGCTCAGTTTACCCACAGCAAAAGCAATATCAGGTCTTGTACAAGTCATGACATACATCAAGCAGCCAATCACCCTAGAATACTCAAGTTGAGATACAGCTTTGCCAGTATTAGGCATTAGCTTCTCACTTGTATCCATGGGAGTACTCACTGGAGTACAATCAAAGTAATTAAATTTCTTTAACACCTTCTCAATGTAATGAGACTGAGATATAGAAATTTTGTTACTTTCATGTTTAATCCTAATGCCAAGGATAACATCTGCCTCCCCCATATCCTTCATGGAGAACTTTGATGACAAAAATTCTTTTGTAAGATCAACTTGATTTTGGTCAGTGCCAAAGATCAACATATAGACAAATGATGACTCCTTTACCAGATTTATCAAATTTGCTATATACACATTTGTCAGCTTGATTAAGTAAATAACCACTAGACAAAACCACTTCATCAAACTTTTGATGCCATTGCTTAGGTGCCTGTTTTAGTCCATAAAGAGACTTAATCAGTTTACACACCTTGTTTTCATTGTCAGGCATGATGAAGCCCTGAGGTTGGTTCATGTAAACCTCCTCATCTAAATCACCATTCAAGAAAGCTGTCTTCACATCCATCTGATGAATAATCAGATTGTGAATTGATGCCAAAGCAATTAGCAATCTTATGGTACTAATACGTGCCACTGGAGCATAAGTATCAAAGTAGTCTATTCCTGACTTTTGTTTAAAGCCTTGAATAACTAATTTTGCCTTGAACTTTTCAACAGTTCCATCTACCTTCATTTTCTTTTTGAAAATCCATTTACTACCTAAAGGTTTGCAACCAGGTGGTAGACCAGTCAACACATAAGTGTTATTGCCCATGATGGAGTCCATCTCATCATTAATTGCTTCTTTCCAGAAAGCAACATCCTGGGACTTCATTGCTTCTTCAAATGTTTTGGGATCATCCTCCACAATGAAGCAATAGGAGTACTGGTCAGAGACCTCACTCCTTGTACCTTCAATTAAGTATAATTGAAACTCAGGTCCAAATGACTTTGGAGTCCTCACCCTATTGCTCCTTCTGAGCTCAGGTTCAGGTTGTTGTTCCACAACCTCAGCAGGAACCTCTGAAACACCATTGTCATTGGTTTCATTTGGAATCCTTTGACTTGGTCTAGGGATAGATGAGAATCTGTTCTCATCAAAGATTGCATCCCTTTATTCAATTATTGAGTTAATTGAAACAGACTCATTAGGTTCTATAACATAAAACCTATATGCCTTGGAATGCTCAGCATATCCAACAAAGATGCATTCAATGCCTCTTTCACCCAAAGTTTTCTGCTTTGGATCAGGGAGTCTTACAACAGCCCTACAACCCCATATCCTAAGATAATTAAGGTTAGGTTTCTTTTTAGTCCAAAGTTCATAAGGGGTAACTTTGTTCCTTTTGTTGGGAACCCTATTTAATAAATAGCAAGCTGTTAACATAGCTTCACCCCAGAACCCTTGACTCAGCCCTGAATAGGACAACATGGAATTAACCATCTCCTTCAGCACCCTGTTTTTCCTTTCAGAAATACCATTTTGCTGAGGAGTATAAGGGGCATTCGTTTCATGGATTATACCAACAGACTAAAAATACAGAGTATCCATGTACTCACCTCCCCTATCAGTCCTTAATCTTTTGATTAGGGAACTTTGTTGCAATTCAACTTCAGTTTTAAATACTTTAAATTTATCTAATGCTTCATCTTTAAAATGTAATAAATAAACATGACAAAACCTAGAAGCATCATCAATAAAAGTTACAAAGTATTTCTTATTCCCCAAAGAGGGAGTAACATGTAAATCACAAAGATCACTGTGAATTAACTCCAAAACTTTAGTTTCACGTTTTACTCCTTGAAAAGGTTTCTTAGTTATCTTTTTCAACATACAAGTTTTACACTTTTCAGTGTTCATATCAAAAGCAGGTATTAACCCATCCTTAGACATATCTTGCATCCTTTTAAAGTGTACATGGCCAAGTCTTGCATGCCATAGGTTTGAATCATAAAGTTTAGATGTAGATATAAAAACAGAATCAATATTATCATGAACAATATTAAATCTGAACATTTGATTACATAAATAACCAAAACCAATAAACACACTATTTTTAGACAAAACAAACTTATCAGATTCAATAACCTGTTTATAACCACAATTATTTAAAACACTACTAGAAACCAAATTCTTTCTAATATCAGGAACATGTAAAACATTAAATAAAGAAACAATCTTTCCAGAACTAAACTTCAAATCAACACATCCTTTTCCATGCATCAGGGCAGTTGACTCATTTCCTATGTGAAGAATAGAACCATCATTCATTGACTTGTAGGTCTTGAACCAGCTTCTATCTTTACACACATGAATTGTAGCTCCAGAGTCAACCCACCAAGCAACATCATCATCCAGCACAAAGTAAATGTCAGATATATATGTAACATAATAAATCTTAAAAGACTTATTAAACACATTCTGACCTTTCAGAGAATTGGTGTTACCATTCCCTCCACTTGTGCCTGATCCATTGGATTTGTTTCCAACTTTACCACCCTTGCAATCTTTTCTGAAGTGTCCAGGTTTCCCACACTTCCAACAAGTCACCTTAGGTTTCTTGTTAAGATCAGATTTGGTGTTATCTTGATGCTTACGCTTGCCCTTGTTGTCATTGTACTTGGTAGAGTTGTTATGCTCCACCATATTGACAACTGATGGACCAGTAGCAGTGCTACTCTTTGGCTTGTCAATGTCTTGAGCCTTGAGTGAATCCTCAATGCGCAAGTGACTGCCCAACTCAACAAGAGTTAACTCCTCCTTCTTATGCTTAAGCATATGCTTGAACTCTTTCCAAGAAGGAGGTAGTTTATCGATGATACAAGAGACTGAAATAGCCTCATCCATGTTCATCTTGTGTTGTGTGAATCGACCAAGTATACTAAGAAGTTCATTGTATTGTTCCATGACAGGTCTAGAATCAACCATTTTGTAATTGTTAAAATTACTTACAAGGAACTTCTTACTTGATGCATCCTCAGCCATATACTTGGCTTCCAAGGAATCCCATAGTTCTTGAGAAGTTTCAACATTCTGATAAATATCAAATAGAGAATCAGACATACCATTGAGAATTAAACCCCTGCATATGTAGTCATCATTCTCCTATTTGCTCCTTGCCCTCATCTGATCCATAGTAGCATCATATCCATGATCTTCTGGAATCTCAGTCGTGAGAACATACACCACATTCATACTTGACAACAAGAAGTGCATCTTCTTTTGCCATCTTTTGAAATCAACACCTTCAAACTTTTCCAACTTGGAAAAGTTAGCAGCCATTTGTCTCATAGCAGCAGCCATTGATTATCACTATTAGTTTCTATTGATTGTTGGTTGTTATTTGTATAACGGTTTCCCAGATTAGGGTTAAGATAATCAATAAAGGTACCGACTATTCACTTGAAATCGTGGTATCACTTTCCAATAGAAACTATTCGACCCTATGCCTGGGTTACACGAATATCTCTATGGGATAAGACCAAGTGATGTTCTTGCTTTAGGCACAAACCAAGAACCAGATGCGTATTGAAGTGTTTAGGGTTTTGTGTTTATCGTATTGTATATATTATACGGTATATTGTATCTCCATGCAGAATGATGTGACCTCTATTTATAATAGAGAATACTCAAAACCCTAGCTCATGGAATTATGTATAATTAACGGCCCATTAATTATATCATAATAATTTCCATAATAATAGGGATCAGTAGTTATCAGTGGAAACATTATCACTAGCAGTGGTAATGTTAACACTATCAGTGGTAACAATAATCCTTGCAGTGGTAATGTTAACACATCAGTGGAAACATTAACCCTTGCAGTGGTAACATTAACACATCAGTGGAAACACACTAGCAGCAGAATCTACTATCAGTAGAATCACACTTCAGTGGAATCACACTATCAGCAGGATCATGCTATCAGCACATTCAATACATAACGACTATTGAGTCAGGGGATTCAGTGACCAAATGGGTGTATACTCCATACCTCCAAACCCATTACCAGGTGTGAATGAATCCCTCAAGAGCACTAAATTTTCCAACAAGTTTGAACTACAGGGAAAGATACATAACACAAATTTATCTTTAAAGGGAACCATGCCATATCCTCAATCATTCTACTGCATGTGGCTGCAAGTCTGTTTGTGGAACCCTGCTTAAAGAGTTCCAAGAACTTCCTTTAGTAATTCATAAATCATGTTGGCACGAACTTCCTTTAGTATCATTCTGCACATTCAAAGTTATTTTGATTATAGATCTAATACTCACGAGTATTAGTTTAGTAATACTCACATATTATACATGAAAGTAGCCCACCTATCGGGCGGGTTATGCAACTAATTGAAGATATCGAAAAAAAAAAACAAATTGTATAATCTTTTTACTAATGCTCACGAACTTAACGAATAATTTATTTTCCATATCTTGCATATTTTCTCTTTTTTCAACTTCTCTTCTTCCGTATTTAACACGGGAACAATGTTTAAGTTACCAAATATAAAATTTGATAAACTTACACTACAAAAATGGGAACGATTTGGGTCGACAATCTCGACCCAAATAATGAAGAAAAGTCGTGCCAGCTGATTTGGGTCGACAATCTCGACCCTTTTTGGTTGTACCATTTTCCTTGTCCCAAAAACGTTTGGGTCGACAATTTGTTTATCTTTTGGCACGACATTATAAGGGGACCCACTAATCAGTCAGACATATAAAATTCTATTTGGAACGACATTGTCGTTCCAAAACATTATTTATTTTTCGTAAATCATGTATTTAAATACGCAAAATATTTTCGAAAATGCCAAATGGAACGACATTGTCGTACCAAAATTTAATTTTATTTTGCGTAAAATATTTTCGAAATTCCATTTGGAACGACATTGTCGTTCCAAAACCTTATTTATTTTTCGTAAATCATTTATTTAAATACGCAAAATATTTTCGAAAATGCCAAATGGAACGACATTGTCGTACCAAAAATTCATTTTATTTTATGTAAAATATTTTCGAAATGCCAAATGGAACGACATTGTCGTACCAAAGGTTCAGTTTATTTTATGTAAAATATTTTCGAAATACCAAATGGAACGACATTGTCGTACCATAGGTTTAAAATGTTTAAACATTTTTACAAGTGGCACGACTTGATCTTGCATTTTTGGGACGACATTGTTGTCCCATTGTGTCAAATATGCAAAAAAAAAAAAAAAAAAAAATGCAGCAACAGCCTGCATTTCCAGGTTTTTCCGGAAAAAACCTACCATTACACAAGCTGTAAATCAACTAATATCCGCAATACCAATTCGGCAATATGATACAATACCAAATTACTCATATATGACTTAAATTCGACAAATACGATACAAATTAAACTAACAAATACAAACTTAATACAAAAACAAACCAAGATTCGGCAATAGATTCTAGTATTACATAACTAATAACAAATACGATACAAATTAAACAACGCCTACTCCCACTCCTCCTCCTCCTCCCCCTCACCACCACTAGCATTAAAATTCTCGGGAATGTGGCTCATATGAGGATTAGTTTGTCGTATATATTGGTTAAGGTCGGGTGTCGGGTCCGAATAATTAACACTATGATCCGGGTTAGAACTAGTACCCGGGCATGTAGTAGAGTTGGGAAAGACGGGACGATAACAATTGTCGAAGGAATTATTGGGAAATGGGGGAAATGGTGGAAAACTGGAAAAGTCAACAGGAAACGGATTACCTGGGTTGTTGTTGTTGTTGTTGTAGTGGCTGACAAACTGCCCAAACATAGATTCGAAGTTGGTTTGTCGAGACTGCATCTGTTGCTGCTGAAGTAGGAGTATTTCATTTTGCCTCCTCAACAAGTCATTCTCTAGTTGCTTTTGCCTTAACACCGCCGAAACTTCCTCCTGAGTAGCAAAGTTTCGTGCAAGTGGATAATGTGGGTACCTCGCTGAAGCTTTGCCGCAGCCCGGCATTAGCCTGCCAACGCCCTTAAAATTTTGCCGGTTGTTACTATGGCCGGTCTTATCGAGTACTTGCTTCTCAGTCATCAACGGGGCCGTACCGGCTTTAACTTGTTGCCACAGATCCTTCATCAAATGCTGTGTAAGTCAAAAAAAAAAAAAAAAAAAAAAAAAAAGTATGTTAAAAAGAGGTAAGTTAAAAAAAACAAGTAACTTGATATTAATTACGCATGTTAGGAGATAAATTACTTACATAAGCCGTCTCGTTTTCTTCACTTGTAAAGACACCATCTTTTGTTGTATGGCCTATCCTGAACGTCTCCACGAGTTCTTCATTCTGCCCTTTCTTCGCAACCCGCTATACATACAACATAAAATAAATTAATAACGAGTTATATATAAACATTATATAAACAATTGAAAATCAAAAAATTATAATGTGTCTTACGCGCTCGGTTCGTCCTTGTACGAACGACTTCCTCCCTTGGTGGGTTATAGCCTTGTTCTTTGCCCGGTTTTCTGCATTTTTTGCATATCCATAACAACTAGACTTAAACATGTTATGCGTATCCATAACAACTCGACTTAAACATGTTATGCATACCAATAACAACTCGATTCATCCGTTTAACATGTTATGCATATCCATAACAACTCGACTCATCCGTTAAACATGTTATGCATATCCGTAACAACTCGACTGATCCGTTTAACATGTTATGCATATCCTTAACAACTCAACTTAAACATGTTATGCATATCCATAACAACTCGACTCATCCGTTAAACATGTTATGCATATCCGTAACAACTCGACTGATCCGTTAAACATGTTATGCATATCCATAACAACTAGACTTAAACATGTTATGCATATCCATAACAACTCGACTTAAACATGTTATGCATATCAATAACAACTCAATTCATCCGTTTAACATGTTATGCATATCCATAACAACTCGACTCATCCGTTAAACATGTTATGCATATCCATAACAACTAGACTTAAACATGTTATGCATATCCATAACAATTCGACTTAAACATGTTATGCATATCAATAACAACTCGATTCATCCGTTTAACATGTTATGCATATCCATAACAACTCGACTCATCCGTTAAACATGTTACGCATATCCATAACAACTAGACTTAAACATGTTATGCATATCCATAACAACTCGACTTAAACATGTTATGCATATCAATATCAACTCGACTCATCCGTTAAACATGTTATGCATATCCATAACACCTCGACTCATCCGTTTAACATGTTATGCATAGCCATAATAACTCGACTTATCCGTTTAACATGTTATGTATAGCCATAATAACTTTTTAAAATTAATTTATATATAAGTATTTTTAGATAGATTATTGGATTTAATTTTAAATTAAATTAAATAATTTTAAATATTTTTTATCAAATAAAAGTATTTAAATTAAATAATTTTTTAAAATTAATTTATAAATAAGTATTTTTAGATAGATTATTATATTATAATTGTTATTTTCAATATTATAAACAAAATGGGACGACAATTATTTTAAAAGTTTCCAACCTGCTTTGTAAAATGAAATTGATTTATAAAGTTTCTGAAAATAAAAAAAAATTACGTTTTAACAGAATGGGACGACATTGTCGTCCCATATGTTATTTTAAAAGTATTAATTTGTCGAATTTTTTTCCAAAACATTCTCTAAATAATAAAATTCAATTTTAAAACGGTTGGCACGACATTGTCGTTCCAATGGTTGTGGTTTTTTTCTTGTGGTTTTTTTTTGCTCCCTTGATTAATTACATTTGGCACGACATTGTCGTCCCATATGTTATTTTAAAAGTATTAATTTGTCGAATTTTTTTCCAGAACATTCTCTGAATAATAAAATTCAATTTTAAAACGGTTGGCACGACATTGTCGTTCCAATGGTTGTGGTTTTTTCTTGTGGGTTTTTTTTTCCAGCTCCCTTGATTAATTACATTTGGCACGACATTGTCATCCCAATGGTTGTGGGTTTTTTCTTGTGGGTAAAAAAACCCAAAAAATTTATGTTTTAACAGAATGAGACGACATTGTCGTCACAAACCGTGTGGCGGGTAAAAAAATCACAGGCGGGAAGTATTAATTTGTCGAATTTTTTTCCAAAACATTCTCTTAATAATAAAATTCAATTTTAAAACGGTTGGCACGACATTGTCGTTCCAAAATGAGTGGGGCCAAAACATTCTTGCTGACCGCTATATTTGTTGAAAAAAGTGGGACCCTTTGTCCATTTGGAACGACATATGTCGTCCCATTTTTTTACTCCATCCCAAAGGCTTTCATTTGGTGTAGTGTTACTTGAACTAATTACAGGGTTAACAGAAGAGGTGTTTGGCTTATATGATAAACTTAGTTGAACTTGTAGGTAACCGCTTTAAATAATAATAATAAAAAAAATGTTAGATTGAGTAGGCAACCATTTTAAATGAAATATCTTATACCGTATTATTTTTTGTGTGATATAATGTTTTTCAAATTATTTTATACGGTTTAATTGAAAACCGCTTTTAAAAGTCCGTTATAAAGTCTTTCTCTACCAGTGTTATTTTAAGATGTATGGGCTTTATATGAGTTTATTATATCAATATAAACTCTTATAAACTCAATTCAAGCTTATAAATTATAAGACGAGATTAATAAGCTCATAAATACGGGTGGAAATGAGCTGAGTCGCTCGTGAAAAGCTCGGGATCGGATCGGTAAAAAGCTTGAACGAGCAGAGCTTAATCCGAAGTTGCGGCTCATTTATTAATCGAGCTCGAGCCTAACTTTACATATAAAGCTCGATTGGCCTCGCGACCCTAACGACACTAGGATATTTTGAGTATTAAATATGTATAAAATTTTATGCAGTTGTCTTATAGGTGAGCTTATTAACGAGCTCAAAATAGATATATTACGAGCCGACATCAAGCAAAACTTTAATTCATTGCCAAATTGTAAAAAAAAGTCGAGCTCGAGCCTATATAACATACCACGAGCCGAGCTCGAGTTTAAACAAACACTTTAATAGTAAGTGGCCTAACATTAACATGTACAAACATCATGGACTCGGTTTACGTTTTACAATAAAGCCCAGTAAACAATAATTAAACCAAGCCCAAGATGAAAGCCTCATTTCCAACCACATAAAGCAGGTTCATTTGAGTTGTCTGCCTCTCTAGGGTTTTTGGCAAACAAGGTTATTCAGCGCCGTCGTTGCTATCACAACCTTCTCAAACCCAAATCATGGCTGTCGGGTATTGTTTCTCAACTCAATCTTCTTTTTTATTCATATTTTCATTTACTGATTCCTGCTGTTCAGTTTATATGCTTTTCATTTGTAGTTAAGTAATTAATAGTATTAGTAATGTTATTGTGATTTACTGATTTGTATTGTTTATGCTGTTATAGAGGTGCATTATGTTTAGTAGTTTTAGTTGGATGTTGTATTATGTACTGTTGATGTTTTTAATATAAATAATGTTGGTGGTTATTCTTTGAAATTATGTTTTTTGATAATTTAATGTTCATTTTAGTCTTAAACTGATTTATCCATTTTGTGTTGTTTATGCTTCTAACTTCTGTTATTTATGTATTTACTGATGTGGATTATGCTTTTAGTTTTACATTGAATGTTTAGTTTAGTCATAGAGGGTGTTTGTTTAAGCTCATATGTGGGCTTATGAGCTTATTTAGTTTCTGCTTATATTTCATAAGCCTCAATTTTCCGGCTTATTTTGCGACTTATGGGCTTATATAAGCCCACAAAACTAAAAATAAGCCCATAAGTTGGTTTGCTGATTTTTTCTTTCAAGATACTACTGACTTGTGCTGTTTATGTTTTTTTTCTTTGTGGTGTTTGTCAATTAATTGTTTAAAAGGTTCATTTTAGTCGTTATTTGGTTCACTCATTTGTGTGGTTCTTGCTATCATTGATATGGTTAAGCTTCTAGTTGTGATGTATTTGAAATCAGTTATTTGATTTTAGTGGTAGTTTTATTAATGGTTTTTGTTATATTTGTGCAGTAAGAACAAGAGAATTTCCAAGGGAAAGAAAGGTGGAAAGAAGAAGGCGTAAGTACTCCTTGAGCTATGTTGGTTTAAAGCGTTTATTTGAAAAAGTTGTTTTCTGATATATGCGTTTGTTTTTGGTGTATTAATTACAGAGCCGATCCCTTCTCCAAGAAGGACTGGTATGACATCAAAGCCCCATCATTGTTCACCACCAGAAATGTTGGCAAGACCCTTGTTTCTCGTACTCAGGGTACCAAGGTGAGCTTCTTTTTATGCTGATAATTCATAGTTTCATTGTTTTGTATTGGTCATTGAATGATTTCATTGTACAACACAACAGTCATTAGACTTTTGTGCGAGTTTTTTTTGTGATAATTTGTTATTTTATGTCATCAAAATACAAAATCCAAGTTTAATGACTAAAATTACATGTAATTTCTCAAATAATCAGTTTGGAAACTGAGATAACCCCATTTTTTGTCTTTGGTTTGTCGATTTCAAGCTCTTTTTAATTAACATTTTACACGAGCATCTGCGAACTCACCTTAAAGTTTATTTTGACATTGTATAATTGTGTTGATGTGAGTTAGATAGAGTTCAACCCTCGCCTGTGTAGAAAATAAGTTTTGTTACCACATATATGCCAGCTTATGATTTAAACAACTAAATTTAAGCGATGTTAATAGTCTGCCAGGACTGACACAGGGACCAATGGATTCGCAGAATCATTTTTTTGTTTAACTCAGAACCCATATATGAATTCATGTAATATTGCTAAAAAACTTTGAACTTAATGACGTTTAATTTTATTAGTTACCTGTGAAACTTAATCTGTAAAGAGGGCATTATCTCCAAATTCTGTTGTCTGGTGTTCGAATCCATTTTGGCCCAATTTTTGCATCAATTGGTTTTCGGTGAGTTGGGCTGTAGGGGTCAAATTTTTATTGCACCCATACTCCAGGTTATTGTATGTTATCCAGACAGTTGTGTTAGTGGTTACTTCACTGAACTAGTTTTCAATGTATGCATATTAATTTATGGTTAATATCTTATCAGATTGCTTCAGAAGGATTGAAGCATCGTGTGTTTGAGGTCTCTTTGGCTGATCTTCAAGGTGATGAGGATCACGCATACAGGAAGATCCGTCTGAGAGCTGAGGATGTTCAAGGAAAGAATGTGTTGACTAACTTTTGGGTAAGACAAGAATCTTTGTTTATTTGTATTTGTTTTGGGACAAATCGCATTGAATGATTAACTGTATTAACTTGACTTGCAAATCTTTCCAGGGAATGGACTTCACCACTGACAAGTTGAGGTCACTTGTGAAGAAGTGGCAATCTTTGATTGAGGCACATGTCGATGTTAAGACAACTGACAACTACACGTTGAGAATGTTCTGCATTGGATTCACAAAGAAGCGTGCCAACCAGGTGAAGAGGACCTGCTATGCTCAATCTAGCCAAATCCGTCAGGTATCATCTCTTCTTGAATTGATGAGTATGTTATGTGTGTTTTACTTGTGAGTAGCTGATAAGTTATAACTTAATCACTTATTCTCATGTTTAACGGTATACTGTTTTGGTTCTTTAGATTCGTCGCAAGATGAGGGAGATCATGGTTAATCAAGCACAATCTTGTGACCTTAAGGAGTTGGTTCAGAAGTTCATTCCTGAGTCAATTGGCCGAGAGATTGAGAAAGCAACTTCAAGCATCTACCCTCTGCAGAATGTCTTTATCCGCAAGGTCAAGATCTTGAAAGCTCCCAAGTTCGACATCGGCAAATTGATGGAGGCAAGCTTCTAAATATTGTTTGATCATCTGATTTTCACTAACTGCAATCTTATACTTATCGTTTTATTGGTCTAGTGTATATCTGAAACAGTTTGGTCTTTTGTGATAAACAGGTTCATGGTGATTACTCAGAAGATGCAGGTGTAAAGATTGAAAGGCCTGCTGAGGAGGAAGTCGTCGAAGAAACTGAAGTGATTGGTGCTTAAATGAGATTTTGTTAGCTCTATTTTGCCTCTTTTGTGTTCTGGTAAACTGAATGTTATTTAATTAAAAAGTCATGTATGTTTGTTCTCTTTCAGTAGAGATGTAACAATGTGGATTTTGTTTTTATGAGAGATTAGAGTTTTAAAATTGCATGAAAATGGAGAATGCACCTTTATTTGTTTTGGTCTCTGTGGATATTTGTCATGTTCACTATGCAGTCCCCTGTCTAGCATTCGGTAAGGCTAAAGATAACAACACGATGGTTGCCTGGTATTTCATTGATCAAAAGTGTCATATTGAAATAGTGTTATATTTCTACACCAGTTCTAACATTTACAGGCAACAGTTCCAGTTCATTTGGTTGTTTTTGCCCATTTAAATAGGTAGTGACAGTCAATTTTTTTCCCAGCGCACATTTGCTGAGAAAACAGCCATCTTTGTGAACAAAGATTTGTGCCAATTACTTATGCGAGTCATTGACTAGTTTATAACAAAGAATCTCATAACGTTATGTGCATTTATCGATTCTATACTAAAAAAAAAACATGATACGTTGCGGTTATTGAACACCGCCTTTTAGTTAACTTTGCAACATGGCGTTGGTACCCAATAGTAGGTAAACGAATTCGAGCTAGCCAAAGCTTGAGTTCGAATCATAATAAGCATCATTTTCTAAACACTCATGTTGCGACATATGGTATACGCTCACGCCCTACTTGTTTTTTTTAAGATAAACCAAAATGAAATAAAACTCAAGTCGAGCTCGGCTTGCATTCTGGATAAAGTAAATTTGACTCAAGCTTCACTTGCCAAACAACTCAAGCTTGTGTAATTATTTTTAGCTCATTTACAGATAAAAGAAATTTAAGAAAAAAATCGAATTTCTTAAAGCATTTTTCTAGACAGAATCTTTTATATAATAAAATAAAATCCCTATCGGGAATTTTACATTTAAAAAAATCAATTCATACCTGATTTAGTAATAATTTTATAAAAAAAAGATTATTTTCTTATTAGGTACTAATATTTTATATTTATCCATAACACAAGTAGAAGATAAATACAAAAAATATAGATAAGATATTTAAAAAAAAATATTTATTTTATATTTATCCACAGCACAAGTAAAAGATAAATATAAAAAATATAGATAAGATGCAACTAATAATAGGATTGAAATTTTTAAATAATTATTTCAAAAAATTAAAAAAAAACCCGCGCGTGCGCGGGCATTATAACTAGTCTTTTATATAATAAAACAAAACCCTAAGTGAGGACTTTTCCATTTAAAAAAAATCAAATCATACCTTATTTAGTAATATTAAAATTTTTAAATAATTATCTTTAATAATAGCAAACTATAATTAAACATCATAAATCAAACAAAACAAAGATTAAATTATTTGTTTTTTAATAAATAAAAATAAATAATTCAAAAAATTAAAAAAAAAAAACCTGCGCATGCGCGGGTATTATAACTAGTTCTTTGATAAAAAAAAATCTTTTGTTCAAATATTTTTATCCAATTGCTCATTAGATTAGATTTGTTTTATTTTATTATTTATTTATTTATTTTTAATTAGTTAACATGATTTTTTATACTTTTTGCGAATTTAAAGTTTTTTCAAATATAGTCGACCAATATACATTAGTTAATACAAGACAAGTATCCGTGAATAGTAACGAGATTTTATAGCAACAGATAATTTAGTGATAAAAAAGGTTTATAGGATTATAAAAGAAAAATAAAACAAGTTTGAGGATTTGTGGATTAAACATAATGTTTTGGTTCGACCTAGGTGGTTCAACGGGTTAAACCATCCAGATCGAAAATGGGTCAATTTAAACCGGGTCAACCCGACGGGTTGAGTAAAAAAAAGCGATCAAATTAAACCGGGGTCAACTCGACGGGTTGGGTCAAAAAAACGGATCAAATTAAATCGGGGTCAACTCGACGGGTTTGAAAATTGCTCATAATTAATTGTTTTAACATTCCATTTTTAATTTTTTTTTCAACATTTCACTTTATTTTGAAATTGCTCATAATTAATTGTTTCAACATTTTTTTTTCTATTTTTTTTTTTCACATTTCATTTTTTTTACTTTTCACTTTGATCAATTTTGTTTTATAAATAATATAGATACTCGTCAAGACACGAGTTTAATTAATTGTTAGACGTAAAGCTCGTGATCAAACTCATGAGTTAAACAAGCCCTAAGTTAAACTCGAATTCAAACTCACTCTCATTTCAACACAAACCCCTTTCAAACTCCATCGAACCAATCCAGCTAACTCACAATAAAGCTCGCCTCGTTCACACCCATACCCAACACTCCCCAACTAAAAGGGTGTTTGTTTCAGCTGATATAGTCAGCTTACAACTTATTTGGTTTTCAGTTTATGTTTCATAAGCTCACTTTTTGTGACTTATTTTGAAACTTTTCTGTTTATATAAGCTTTAAAAGTCGAAAAATATCGAAAAATTTCAGAATAAGCCACATAAAATAAGCTTATGAAACATAAGCCGAAAACCAAATAAGCAAACAAACACCCTAAAAACACCATTACAATTTACAAGGCCCAAAAACCACACAAAAACAAACTCACAAAACCCTAACCTTTCACTCTCATTTCAATTCACCTTCTTCCTCACCAAAACCCAAACCCTAACCCTAACACCATGACGAACCTGGAATGCCGCATGTACGAATCCCGTTTCCCAGAAGTAGACATGGCAGTAATGATCCAAGTCAAATCCATAGGCGAAATGTGCGCCTACGTCTCCTTACTCGAATACAACAACATCGAAGGCATGATCCTCCTCTCCGAGCTTTCGCGACGTCGTATTCGTAGTATAAACAGTTTAATTAAAGTAGGGAGAATTGAGCCTGTTATGGTCCTTCATGTTGATGAGGAAAAGGGGTATGTGAATTTGAGTAAGAGGAGAGTGTCTGAGGAGGATGTT